>JAWZYV010015118.1:0-63346 GCA_038373885.1 Cheiracanthium punctorium | reverse complement strand
CTTGCTTAGCTCTGCTTTGCTTGCTTAATTCTGTTTCTTTTAGCATTTTTAGTTTGTCAATATTAAGAATAATAACAGTACTATAATCACCGGCTCAAATGAGCACTTAGACTTTTTTTAAATGAATACTTCAATTTGTAATAGAAAATGATAATGTAAGTTCTGTTTTACTTACTATGTTGCTTTTTCCCGGACTGTAACCAGATGGATGAATTTTCAAGTTTGCAATAAAACTGTTTATCTTATTGAAAATATTTTTTAATCATTTTACAAGTTTTACACTGTCTTATACATTGAGCAAGGCTTAAAAACTGCTTCCATTGTGCGTGAAGTCTGCTGAAAAGTTTTAGTTAGTTAGTATCGACGGACTTAGTGAAATTAGTTGAGACTTTATAATTTTTATTCAGCCTTTCCTCACTTGCCCGTTCAGTACTCACTTACATTAGGTTATGGGCAGAGGATAAAGAAGCTTTGCTCAAAGACAGTGTAGTGCATAGAAGTATAAAAGCTTGCCCCCATTTTGTCAAGAAGCTCTGTGATAATTGAAGAAGGGGGGGCAAGAAAGCTGAAAAATGATGACTCCAGTACTTACGCAGATAACCATCGAAAAATTGAATCATTCGAACTATACGAATTGGGCAGCTGATATCAAGTATGTTCTATTAGAAAAAGGGACGTGGGATATTGTATCTGGTAAAGAAACACGTCCTGTACTAGATGATAAATCGCTGACTTCAGCCCAAGATATTAAAGATTTTGATGCAAGAAATCGGTCCGCTTTAGCGACCATTTACCTCAACATTGTACCTGAGTTCCGGAAGATAATAGAGGACTTTGAAGATGCCGCACTCGCCTGGAATAAACTGAACCAGCACTTCCGACCTGATAATAGATCATACCATATGTCCTTATTCACGGACTTATGTGCCAGTCGAATCCAAGCTGACGAGTCCATCGACGAGTTTGCCGCACGTTTAAGAAGAATTCGAAACCAGCTGTCCGCTATCAAACAGCCGCTTCCCGAGGTGTATCTCAACTTCCAGATACTGAGATACCTCCCCCATCAATTTGATGGTATAGTACAGTCTATTCTCCGCTGGACCGATGACAACTTTCAATTTGACAGGATCCTAGTCGAGCTAGTCGCTGAGGAATCCCGCCTCAAGCTCCGAGATTCTGATATGCTGAGTGAATCTCAATATGAAGCGCAACAGGTGTTTAAACGGAAACCTCCCCGCCCTCAACCTCGTCAACGACAGTGTTCTAGAAGGAGATCACTCACTCCCGGAGCCCAGACTGATTCTAAACTGTTGTATTGTTTTTGGGGGAATTATGTTTTTACAAATCAAATGCAGTAATTTTTATTTTAATTGTTTTAACCTTTAATTATTTATTCTCTAATGCTTGTAATTAACTTGGAAGTTTAATTTAAATACCTTTTGTCAGGAGATATAATGGTCTGGATGACTCTTCTTGTATAGCTCAATAGCTTGTCTTTTTTAAATTACTACTAATTACCCTTTTTTTTTGTTGGGACTTTCTAAATAATTACCTTTTCTTTAAATTAATTCTGCCTTTGTTTGCCCTGTCTCAGGTGTAATTTTAATTATCATGTAAATTCTGCCGATTTTCTGCTGACTATTACGTTTCCTTCTCTCTTCAATAGCCTAACTCACTTCTTGCCATAATCACTTGTTCATGTCCGGTTTTTAATTATTTTTACTCACTTCTAATTTAAATTTTTACTCCAATTTTTACCCAGGGTTGTCTCGGACGATTAGCTATCTCCCGCTAAAATTTTAGGAAATTTAATAACGTTTTTAATGCCTTTTTGATCAATTAAGTATTTTTTTTCCCCAATTCAAGATGGCCGCTCTTGCTTCACCCTAGCCAAGATCGTTTCTTCTCCGCGTGTAGAAGCTTTTTACCGGTCGCTAGCCGCCATTTTCTTCATCTTCCTTTCCTTCCCCCCTCGTTCGTGTTTCGCGGGCCGGAACTCACTGGAATGTTCTCGAACCTCCGAGGCAGAGATGGCATGCTCTGATTGGTCCACGTCGCTGGCGTCTCTGCGTAGCCCCGCGTGAGCGAGGAGAAAGCTGGATGATTGGGAGTGGTGGTCTGGTGGAGTGCAGACGTGTGTGATTCGAAAAAGGACTTTTATCGGTACAGCGCAACAGCTTTGACCTTTTTTTTCTACGAGGATGTGATCTTTTAGCGCCTGTAGGCCAGGGGGCCAGAACGTCATGGAGATCACCATCGCAATTTGTTTAATTTCTTCTGGTTACATATTTCATTTAATGTTTCATTTCAACTGAGTTTTAACGATCACGCCATGCGGCGCATGCCTCTACAATGTCGGATCAAGTTCCTCCTGCACATCCACCCGTCCTATGCCATGAAAAGTTGAGTTCTCCGTAAATCGTTTTCTGCGGCCTCATTCCCCTTTTGGCCTAGCGTTTACACCTTTACACACGGCGCTATTCAGCAACCTGAAATTGCCACGTCGATGTGGTCGTGTCATGACATCGTTCATCACCAACGCCTCCTCTGTGCCCACATCTACAGCTCGAGATGACGTCCAGTGTCCCCGATGCTTCGTGCCATAGCGACTAAAGCTCAGATGCACCACAACGACGCCCAACCGACGTGACTGGAGCACCCGACCCAGTGTTTCGGCTGATGCAACCGGTGAGCTAGTTCCAATTTCCTCTCTTTCCGACCATCCTCAAGAACTCTAGTACTACCAGGGAGTCAAAATTCCATCCATCTAACATTTCTTGCTAACCTAAAAATCCCAGAAGTTTTAAATAGTAAAATTACCTATGTGAAATAATCATGTTCTGCTTCCATTTAAAATCGTTGATTTGGGCTATTTTTTTTGTAATATCTTGTTGCTGTGTGCGCTCTGACAAAATTTTGATATGACAATTTTTTTTTCAACTTTTTTTTAATTTGGGAATAAAAAAAGGGGGGGGGAACTAAAGCACCTTGAAAATGCCTAAAGGAATCTTGGGAGGTCTGATGTTAATTTCTTTTTTTTTAATAAACTTTCTTTTTATTTGTTATGATCTAAATTCCTAATATTTAAGTTGCTAAATGTAGTTACAAGTAAGGGGTTTGAAAGAAATTTTTTTTTTTGGACCTTAAGGTCCTGTAAGGGTTTGGCCTAGGGATTGTTGTGAGGGGCTCATCAGGCCAGTCAAATTTTGTTTGTTTTTTTTTTTGTAATGATGATTTCCATTTTTTTTTTTCACCTTAATGACGAATGTGCAAAAGGTCTGAATTGTTTATGTATACTTAAACTTGGGTACCCAAATTATATGTTACAGAGATCCTAAGGAATATGCCACAAATCCTAAGCTTATTTTCTTTTAATGAATATCAATTGTGCCCAAAATGCCAAGTTTCCGACCCTAGTGTATTGTTGTGTTGTGCATGAATAAATTGAGTTGGTGATCTTCTATTTGTCTCTGTGTTTATTTTACCACACTACTAACACACACATCAGGCAAGGCTGAGAACTTTGGGTTATTTTAACTAACTACTGTAGACACAACGCATGGTCAAATCTTAACTCTGTTTTGGCAACTTGCTTAATTAGAAATCAAAATTTTAACCTAGCTAAACTAATTTTCACGGCAGTGGTAGCAAAATACTACAAAACAACATGACCGTCCTGCATCGAGGAGACGCAAAAGAGGTGAAAGTTCCAATGCTAACCGGCCGTCTAACACCCGTGGATCAAGGTACTGTCCATCTTCTAATTTTGTTATAGAAGCAAGTTTAAGTGCAGTTCACGACAGTGACGCATGGCTGTTTGATACAGCTGCATCACATCATTTTTGTAAAGATAAACGTTTATTTAGTAACTTTACTCCTTTATAAAATGAAAGTTTAGTTGTTGCCGTAAACAGCATTACAGTTCCCATTGAGGGAGAGGGAACTATTAAGTTAAAATTTGGTCGAAGTGTTCATACATTCAACAATGTTATGTACTCTCCCAACTTAAGACGTAACTTAATTTTAGGTTCATGCCTTGATTTAAAAGGTGCCAAATTTGTAGGAGAAAAGGGAAAAATTAAAATTTTTAAAAATGATAAACTAATTTTCACCGCCACACTCAAAAATGGTATATATTGCCTGTATCCCAAATATCTCAAAGCACGTAAAAAGGTTCGTTTTGAAACCGCTGTAACAGAGGGGAGGGATGTAAGTGAAGCCTTACTTTGGCATCGACGTTTAGGACACATAAATTCAGAAGCTGTAAACCATACTAGTAAAAATAATTCCGTAAATGGTTTACCTGAATTAACTGAAAATATAAAGTGTGAACCCTGTAAACTTAATAAACAAAGTAGAGTTTCTTTTAAACCTTTACCAAACGTCAGATCAAAACGTCCCTTAGAATTATTACACATGGATATCTGGGGTCCAACCAGAGTAAGAGGCAGGAATGGTGAAAAATATTTTTTATCTATTGTTGACGATTTTTCAAAACGCGTTTCGATATATCCAATAAAAGATGAAGTTTTAGTATTTAATGTCTTTGAAAGACACGTTAAACGGGCTGAACGTTTCTTAGATTTAAAATTAAAAGCTATCCGATCTGATAATGGCACCGAATTTGTGAATAAAGAATTTGAGAAATTTTGTTCCGATAATGGAATCAAACACGAATTCACAAACACCTACACACCTGAGCAGAATGGAGCAGCGGAACGTTATAATCGCACCGTGATGGACACAGTACGCACCATCTTATCCGAAAGTGGTTTGCCCTACAGCTTTTGGCCAGAAGCTATGCTATATTTCACATATACGCAAAATCGTACTTGCCATAGTAAGCAGTCAAAAACTCCTTTCGAGTTATACGGAGGTACTGTACGGAGGTAATGTACCATCCGTGCGTCATTTGAAACCCTTCGGCTGCATCGCCTACGTAGGTGTGCCTAAACAATTAAGAAAAAATAAATTTCAGCCTAAGGCTAAAAGAGGCGTAATGGTAGGATACGCATTCCAAACAAAAGGTTACCGTATCTGGTTACCAGAGGAAAACAAAATTATCGAAACCATTAACGTCAACTTTGACGAGCATACTTTTTATAGTAAAGATAAAAATAAAATGTGCTCACAAATTTTTGGGTTAGACAATAGCCTCAGTGGAGCAGTGATGGGCGACATACCTAATAGTTCAGAAAGTGATATAGAAAATGTCAGCGGTAGTGAGTCTGAGCCTGAAAGTTCCATATCGGACGATGCTCCCTCCTCCCACGAATCTGACGGTGAGGACGATCAGCCACAATTACGTGAAGTTAGGTGGTTAAGAAAACCGGTAACAAGGGCTGATGGCAGCTGCACAGACATTTACTACTACGAGACAGGGGTGACTAAACCCGAAAAAACATAAAGAATTACATCTTTAAATGAAGCTAAAAATTACTGTTCAAAACACAACATAAAATTTGAACCATATGTTTTTGATTTTTCCTCAAAAAATCTGTACAGAGGTATAGTACATGGTCAGAGTGGAAGTTCAACAGCTAGTGCAAACACTTCAGTATGACTAGAAAAGATAAAAGTCCCAAACACGTATAAGCAGGTGATAAAATCCCCTGAACATGAACTTTGGCAAAATGCCATGAATGAAGAAATTAAAATTATAAAAGAAAGAAAAAAGTTTGGGACTTCCGAAAAACATTGAACCAATTGGTTGTAGGAGGGTATACACTACTAAACAAAATGAGAAAGGTGAAATCGTACGATATAAAGCTAGACTAGTAGCCCAAGGCTATAAACAAATAAAAGGCGACACATACGATGAGACTTTCAGTCCCGTAGTGAATTTCAGTCTAGTTAGATTTTTCTTTTCCCTTTTAGTTTCGTTTAAAAAATGGACTCACTTACAATATGACATAAAATGTGCATACCTATATGCGAAACTACCTGAAAACGTATACATGCATCAACCCCCCGGTTTTGTAGAAAACAACAAAGAACAGTATGTTTGCAAATTAAATAAAGCATTATACGGCCTACATCAAAGTGGCCGAGTTTGGTACATGGAATTAAACGAAGTCCTGACAAACATAGGCTTTAAAAAGCTTGAATGGTGCAACTGTGTATACACATTAAAATCTAAAATAGTTCTTTTGTTGTATGTTGATGACATAGTAGTTTTCGGTAAAAATAGCACCTTAATTGAGGACAGTATTAAATCCATAGGCAAATTTTTTGAATTAAAACCCTTGGGTAAAACATGCAAGCTCTTAAGAGTGGAGTTCGAGGAAAAAGATGGAATTCTAATCCATCAGAAAAGTTACAAAGAGGAAGTGTATGAAAGATTTAAAGAATACCACATCCCTATTACCTCACTCCCCATAGCCAAAGGCACCGTGTTTTCTAAAACCCAATGTCCTCAAACTGAAACAGAAGTAAAAGAAATACTACAATATCCATATAGAAATTTATTAGGCTGCCTTTCTTTTATAACAAGTCGTACCAGACCAGATATAAATTATGCAGTAAATATTTTTAGCCAGTTCCAAAGCAACCCAGGTATAAGTCACTGGAATGGTTTATTAAAACTACTAGGATACACGCATAAAACACGAGATCTTAAACTAAGACTTTCATGCAGTAATTTTAAAATAACAACTTATTCCGCAGACTATGCTACGAATCGGGGCGATCGAACTTCAATCGGCGGTCAAATAGTCTTATTAGGCGACTCCCCAATAGCGTGGAGAACTTTTAAACAAAAGTGTATCAGCCTCAGTACGATGGAGGCCGAATTTGTTTCTTTGACTGAAGCCACAAAAGAATTGCTATGGTTCGATCGTATAGGTAATGAATGCATAAGTTTAAAAATTATATTAGATTCAAAAGGTAGATCTCTGTTATATGTAGACAACATGGCAGCAATAGATTTTGTTAAATCTCCTATCGAGAACTATCGGACTAAACATATAGATGTTAAGTTATTTTTTATACATGAACTTATTTATAAGGACATTTTTGATATTATATATATAAGAAGTAAAGAAAATCTTGCAGACATATTCACTAAACCTCTTACCAAAAATGAACTTGCAAGTTTCATAATGAAAGTGATGCAAATGTGAATTTTTTTCTCCCTCTATCTTATTAAAAAAAAAAAAAAAAAAAAAAAAAAAAATTTGTATAGAGGAGAGGGTACTTTTTTCACATTGACACATGTCTAGTCCTTTTCCACCCAATAAGGATTGGGATGAGTTACAATTTTCTTTTTCTGTCGGGTAAGCAATTTAATAGTCCCATCTGAATGTTCTTACTGCCCTACGTTAGATTCATTCCCCGGGATTCGAGCGGCCGGAAAAGCGCCTTGCCCGGAGAAAATGTATATTTTTGATATTAAATAGTAAATCCAGTAATCAGCCAGAGAATCTGCAGGAGATAGTGGTCTTAGTAGTGTGGTAGTTCAGGAAGGCCTTGTCGCGGGCATGTTATTTTTTAATTTAGTAAGTCCCTTGTTTTTGATAAATGGAAATGCCACTAGGTCCCGCTTACCCTTCAAAATTTTAAATATTCAGTGCATTTTGAAATGTTCATTCATTAAATGTTATACTAAGTGTATATTTACAAGTGTTTCTATGTATCTTCGAAGTGTTTCATGATAATGTTACGTATTAGAAATGTTCTTTTTTTCATGCATGCATTTAAAAATTTTGAGCTCATATCTAGAATTAAATACCATGGTTATACAAATTTCTGTTTGCACATTGTTTTAAACTGTTTCAATCTTTTTCACTGTTCGCAAATGTGTTTATACATATACTTAATTTGATATTGCACTATGTTAATAAATATTGTGTGAATATGTGTAGTCAGGGAGCCCCTGCATGGTGATGGATGTTTGTATTGTGTATTTGTATATTTATTGATATAGTATCTGTATTGAAGTGGTGTTCTTAAAAATTTAAAGGTATTTAATGCAATATATAAATTTTTCACTTGTATCATGAACTGAAATTGAAAAATGAAGAAATTTTTTTAACGATCGAGTAGATCGTATCTTTCTAATGAAAGTATTATATAAGTATTCTATTAAAGCACACTTTAATGTGTAACTTTTAAAGCACATGTGTATTTAAAAATGTATTGAAAATGTGTATTGAAGTATGTTTTTTTTTTTTCAATATTCAAATAGAAACCTTCTATATTTGTTATAGCACAGTAACAAGAGGGGGGGCTTTGTTAGCCCTATCAGGCATTAAAGCGTTATTTTCGGTCTTGTTACCGTACTTTACTTGTAAATACTTCTTTTAAGCTTAAATACAAACAGTCAACAAGTTTCAGTTCACATTTATTTGATTCTAAAAGTTAACCTCTAAAATTCTTTTATTTGCCGTAATTCAATATCGGCCAATCAATTCATAGCATTAATTTAACCAGTAATGCTTTAAAACATCTCTTAAAAGTTTCTTACCTCATTGGTTTCTTACATGTGAACAATTGCTAACGCACTTTCCTTTTGCGTTATGCAAATTAACTTTGACTTTCGGTTTATGCAGATTAACGCCGATCGTCCAATGACGCCGCGCACCTCGCACGTGCCGTCCTGCTCCCGGTACGCATGTCCTTGGATTAGCGTACTTTGCCGATCGCGGCTAAGATTTAAATACTTCTAGCTTTGATGCCTGGCTAGCGCTGCTCAGTTTTTTTGCTTGCTTAGCTCTGCTTTGCTTGCTTAATTCTGTTTCTTTTAGCATTTTTGGTTTGTCAATGTTAAGAATAATAACAGTACTATAATCATCGGCTCAAATGAGCACTTACTCTTTTTTTAAATGAATACTTCAATTTGTAACAGAAAATGATAATGTAAGTTCTGTTTTACTTACTATATTGCTTTTTCCCGGACTGTAACCGGATGGATGAATTTTCAAGTTTCAAGTTTGCAATAAAACTGTTTTTATCTTATTGAAAATATTTTTTAATCATTTTACAAGTTTTACACTGTCTTATACATTGAGCAAGACTTTTAAAAACTGCTTCCATTGTGCGTGAAGTCTGCTGAAAAGTTTTAGTTAGTTAGTATTGATGGACTTAGTGACATTAGTTGAGACTTTATAATTTTTATTCAGCCTTTCCTCACTTGCCCATTCAGTACTGTTCAGTACAACACTTACAATAATACTTATGAATTTCAAGTTCACAACACTGTAATTGCTAGTCATATTAAATCTATCCTACTTCTATACAATTTTGCCTTAATGAAAAATAAAAAATATTCAGGAAATATCTGAAAAAATGAAAAAGACTGAATTTTTTTGAAACACTGAAAAAGTCTGAAAATCAGACAAAAGCCTGAAGAATCTCATCCCTGTTTTTTGTGCCGCACAAATTTTAATTTACAATCAATCTATTTATAAAAGATATTTTTTATAATGGGTGCTGAGAAATAATGGATATTACTCTAACGAATAAAGGTATTATTGCATATACATTTCTTTGACACGCTCTTTAAAGTTATTACTAAACCCAATATAAGAAAAGTCACATGAAAATTTTATAATTTTTTTGCTCAGCTTCTCAACAGAAAAGCAAGATGAAATTTTTTGGGGATGAAGTGGCATACCATCTTAACAACATATAAAAATTTAAAACATGTGCTTCTGATCAAACATGCTGAAAAAATTCATGATTTTTTCAGCAAATGCAATGCTCATGCATAAATTATAGAAGATTCACACATTCTGACAACATTTTAGATATCAACTTAAAAAATTACCACTAGAAATAAATTTTCACTTCCGTAACCTCTACAGATAAGGAGATATTTAAGAAATTCAGATACTTATTCATTTATCAAAAGGATGCAAAAATATTGAAGTACAGAGATCAGCGATAATTATAATTTTTTAAAGTGGAATCCAAAAAGTTGTTTAAAAAAGGAAACGTGGAATTTAAAAGGGAATAAAGGAAGAAAAAAAATTACTCTTGTATCCAATAATTTTAACTTTTTTTTTTTTTTTTTTTTTTTTTGTGATATACTTTTCTCAAGTTTTGAAGATATACTTGCCCACTTTTGAAATTCCCAAGGTGTAAAATAACATGCAAATGATGTACTGAAGTATTTTCAGTTCAATATACAACTATTTGGCAGAAATAATTTTTGATGATTTCTGTTATGTGTGAAAGACATTTTAAATGAATTTTATTAAATAGCATATGAACAGTACTTTAATGTTTTCCATGAAGTGAACACACGAAAGGCTTTTAAGTTTTGTCAATTAGCACACTTTAAATAGTACAAAATATTAAAGTTTAAATAACACACACAATGTATATTTCTTAAACAAACAAAAAATTAAAAAGTAGTTATTTTCATTAAAAAAAAACACATTAATACTGGACACAAAATTTATATGATTTTAAACACTTAGAGAAGTGAAAAAGAAGTTCTGTAATACATAAAAAGTACTATAAGATTACACTTGAAAAGGGAAAAAAAATAAATAAAAATGAACATGCCTTTTTTCACAAATATTCTTTTTCCTAATTAAAACATCCACTGTTTCAATTTCATAACTATCACTATTATTTTGTATCATTTTCATTCATATCTGAGCCTGGGATCTTCAATGAAATTTTTTCTTTACTATTTTACAGTTTAAAAAATGGTCAAAAAATAATCTAAATTTGAATAAGAATCAATTTTATTCTTATTTCAAACTTGAAGGGGGGGGGGGATAATTCAGTAATCTTAAACAAAACTGCAGAAAATTCTCATTAATAATGTTTTAAGAGATTTTAAAAACAAAATATGAGTCGTAACTTTAAAAAAACTTAATCATTAAAAAGCGTAAGAAAAACCAGAAGTTTAGCGTAAAAATATGTGAAAAGTAAACTTTTATGCAGAAAGCATAAAAGTTGGTAAAGAATGAATAAGTACATTTAAGATGCCTTAATGATTTAACTTCCTTTTTACATGCGTTGGAAATTCAAAAGTATGTGCGTGTGTGTGTGCATGGTGGTGGGAGGAGGGATGATTTATATCTTAAAATACCAAATTTTTTTCACTTAATAAAATGAACACTTATTTCAACAAAAAACATAAAAAATTCAAGTTTGTAATTGCAAAACAACGGAACTATAATAAAGAAAATGGAGTAAAGGGTGTTTGGATTAGGGAAAAAAAAAATATTTGTGAAAGCAAAGAACGCTTTAAAAAAAAAAAAAATTGCTTTTTATGTGTATTTTTAAGGTACTTCTATTTGCAGTAAATTTTAAGAGATTATTTTTTAAAAGAAAGTATGGGTCATAATTTTCTTTAAAAAAAAAAAAAAAAAAAATTCAAAATATTTTAATTCAAAAGTGTGGTGGGATTTGTATTTTAATACATCAAAAATTTAACTTAGTTAAATCTACACTGTGACAAAAGTTGTGTAAGACTGCCATTATGCTTAAAAATAAATCAATCCAAGTTTTGTAATAGCAAAATAACGTGAATCTATTGATTTACCTACAAATTTTTCAAAATCATGAAAATTTTCGGACCCGAAATGACCGAAAACATTTTGTTTTAGTTTCAAATTTTTATCGTATTCAACATCATCAGCAATTTTTCTCAATATATATAAGTTAACCTGCAACTAGAAGAGGGCAAACGGGGTACATGTCCCAGCCATAGTGCTGAAGTCAAAATGGAAAGAAGGGAACGCCAAAAATAAGGTTTGTCCCGGGCGACATGATCTCTAGTTGCAGCACTGTATATGTATAATGTTTAGAAGTAATCTGTAATAGGAACACCAGTTCAGCTAAGACGTTCAGTTATGACAAAGAAAGAAAAAAAAGGAAAAATTGCAAGTGTGCGACACAGCCAAAAAAAAGGAGGGGGGGGGGGCAATTTCCCATCGTGATGTGGGAGAAGTGAAAATGAACATCTCAGGGACATGCAGGCGACAAGACTTGCATTCTCGCACACAAAGAATTTGAATGAAATGGAAAAAACATAGAGTCGCCAATTGTGACCTAGTACTTCACTTTCTTGACCTTTTTTCTATTTCTTGACTTTTCCGTGACTTTCGAGACTTTTGCATCATGGGAGGCACCCTGTTTTGTAAATTTTTATGTCAAGATCTAGGCTATTGGGGAAAAAAAAAAGAAGTGATAGTAAACAGAATTTTTATTTCGATCAATCCTAATGTACATAGTTTAATACAGTGATGTAAAAACGCAATGATAGTTACAACACTTTTCAATTATAATAAATGCTTAGATTGCAATAATATTGAATGGGAGAGGGGGAAATGTGCAGCACCGAATAAAAAAATACATACCTAAACCATCAATTGAACTTTGCCTTAACAAACTCAAACATATTGCTCCATCTTCATTTATGTTTGGATGCCACAAACGTGTCAAACATCTAACTTTGGGAGGCTGTAAAAGACATTTTATTCATAATGCAACAATAACAACTTTAAGACAGCTAATTTTGTATACAAAAAATAATATTAAAATAAATTTTACAAGGTTTTACAGACTGCTATGAGCAGCCAAAGTTCAGAGCTCATCATTAAGAGACAGAAAGATAGGTATAGGAAGCTGTATCTGCATGTTTTACTTGAGTGTGCTTTCTCTGTGTAACCCCTGTAATTACAGTTTTATAATTATTTATTCTTTTGAAAAGTAACATTTCTTATTTCATGTATTAAATAAGATAAAATATCTTTAAAATATTTATTTGTTTGTTAGAATAATTGAAAATAGTGTCTTATTTTTTATGTAACTTCTGTTACTGGTAACCTTTCTGTTAGTTTGTAACAGAAGTTACACTTTTGAAAAGTAATTGTTTTATATTAATCTGAAATGCTTTAAAAGTTGAATTTCAGATAAGCACATGTTGTCTATATTACTAAGATGTGTGATAAATAGTATTTTTCGTTTGTAATTATATCATTTTGTTCTATCTGGCATAGAAAGTAAATTTTGGGTATGTTAAAATGTAAAAAATAACTACATTAAGTATGTTATATGTATAAATAATAAATGTACAAATACTAATACAGTCAACTCCAGATATGGTGAACGCATTTCCTTAGTCCTGATTCGTATACATTATAAATGTACATAGCATTTTACAACAATGACTTTGTTATAGTGAACTTAAAATTTTTTGGACGATTGAGGCAATGCTGTTCGATTTCCACAAAGAGTGTCTCTTTTGTGTTTGAGTAGAGAGAAAGATTATCAAGCACCTTTTCCGAAATACAGGTGAATTGCCAGTGTCTAGTCAAACTTATTTATACTAAACAAGGGGAAGGGGCGGGAGGGAGGGTAATAATTTTTAATTCCTTGTACAGAGTATAAGAAAGTAATGTGATCCCGAAAAATTTTGGGTGCCAAATTTCGACGAAAAAATTGATTTTGACTACCTTTAAATTTAAGAATTTTTTCAATGCATCTCATCATTTGCTAGCATGCAAGATCATATAAATGCATCTGCAACCCATTTTGACCAATGGCGAGTCTATTTTGACCAGTTTTTCCATGCCGTCTGTACATACGTACGTATGTATGTAACCCGCATACCTGAAAAACTATTAGATGTAGAATGTCGAAACTTTATATTTAGGACAAGCTGAAGTACCCGTTCTTCGCATGGGAATGAATGGACTTTTTGATATTACGATTTGTGGTGATTACTATTCATTGTAATAAACAGATATAGCAAAATGGATATCGCGTTATATTGTGTCCAATAATCATGCATGCTGAATTGCAAGGCAATCGTTTGTAGGTGCAGAAGGCCATGCGGCGTAGCGCAATCTAGTGGCGAGTTTTAGCAAAACGGATACGGCGAAAATATTCTTCGCATTCAGATATCGATGTATACGAATTTTCATGACTATCGGCTGGACAGTCCTGAAGTTCATGTGTTGACGCGACATCTAATGGCAAGTTATAGGGAAATGGATAGCGCCAAACTCTTCCCCGTGTTCAAATATCTATGTATACCTATTTTCATAGCGATCATTTGCACAGTCAAGAAGTGATACACTGCAGGGCCATCTAGTGGTTAATTAAAGTAATGATTTGCTACAGCGCCGTCAAGTGGCGAGTTATAGCAAAATGGATAACGCCAAAATATTCTCAATGTTCAAATAGCTATGTATACTTATTTTCATAGCGACCGTTTGAATGGTCAAGAATTTGGCCTGCTGCAGCGTCATCTAGTGGCGAGTTAAAATAATAATGCATTGCAGTGTCATCTAGTGGTGAGTAACATCAAAAGGAACGCAGTTAGAATATATTCTTTGCTCAAATGTGTAAGTATAAAAAATTTTATGCCGATCGGTCGAACGGTATAGAAGTTGATGCGTTGCAGTGCCATTTAGTGGCAAGTTACAGCAAAATGGATATTGAAAAATATTCTCCGTGTTCTAATATCCGTGTGTACCAAATTTCATCGAAATCGGTTGGACGATATTCGCATAGTAAACGGCTAAACAGAATAGAATTCGACGTTCTGCTGTGCCACCAGGTGGCAAGTTAGAGGAAAACGGATAGCATAAAAAGCTTCTCCATGATAAAAGACTTAGGTGAACCAAATTTCATGGCGCAACGGTGCTCAACGGTACTGGAGTTTTTCAACCTCATACACACATACCGACATTAATTTTTATCTATAACCAGTGTCATTATATATCCCAGTCTCAAATAAAATCCAGTTTCAAATCTAAGCCTCGCCAAAGTGCCAACATACGCCATTTTGCAAGCGTTTTTTCAGGAAATCATTCGAAGCATTGACTTAGCAGCAATCAATATGGGAAATGGTTCGACCGTGAAAAAGTAAAGCAAGCCTTTATTTGAAAAGTGGAATCCTTTAATACAGCCGAATTTTTTTAAATTATCAACTATAACGTGTTTTATTCATCGTTACTCCAATTTACTAAATGAGAAGATTTCAATTTTCTGAAATTTGGCGGAATTCCCCCAACTTAAATCAATGTACTCATTTGGCGAGAATTCTGGAGATAGATCGCTTGAAATCCCTTAATAACTGCATTATTTCTTCACGGATCATTAAAATTTAACGCTGTATTCTAATAAAACCTTTGCACTTGTTTTGAAAAATCTATTTCCTTAAGCTCTCAATAAATTGCACCAAGCCGAAATCTGTGCAAACCGCTAGAACTCACTTTCTCAAAATCGGCATTTGAGCCATTTTATTTTTTCGCCAAACTAAAAAAATTTACCTATTAGCCTCAGAAATCTTATATTCTTATTGTTTTGCGTATAAAACATTTCATTCCTGCTCCGATTTCCCATGCACACGATATTATAATAAAAAAATAATAATGTTACAAATATAAACTAACAAAAAAAAAAAATCATTATTATTCTTTTATTTTTACTTTGAGAATTTAAAACATTTTATTCGGCAAAATCGCCACACATGGCAACCACGATCCTTATTTCACACTTTTTTCACTACAGGGGTTACAATTACGGAAAGCTTTTTGCGTGGAGAGCAAAAAAATCTCTTAAATTCCGGAAACGGGTGGACTTTTAAAGTTTTAAAGTGGACTACGATTTATTCTATATTATTTTACATATCTGTGCTAAATTTCAGGCCGATAGGTCCATTTTTGTGGATTTGTATACGAATCAAATCCGCAAACAAACAAACAAACAAACAAACAAACAGAATTTCATTTTTATTTATAAGATTGTTGTAACATCTAGTTGTGCACCTCCCCTTTTGGTCCCATTTGACTGGATAGTTTATCTACAGGGCCACCCAAAAGATTTTAAATACATTACTCTCTGTGGGCAGAAATTCATTAAAGTGTATTTTAGAGGTATTAGGCTACTTCAAACGACTCAGAAGTGATATATGCTGTTAAGGGTTAAAAAACGAATTTTCTTCATCGAAAAAAGTGTCTTTATCATTTACAGTTCTGCTACAAGAACACTCAAAAGTTTTCCATTACATTACAGTCAATCGCAATTTTAGGGACATTCATCCATATCAAGCCCAATACCATCCCCTACCATATAGTTAGCTAACGGTCCGACCACGGTTACGTGCCTCCCTCAAGAATTATGCCAAAAGTCGCCAAGCTTGGCAACTTTGGGTGTACATGTGTATGTATTTAACTCTTAAATCTCAAAAACTATTAGTTGTAGAGTGTTGAAATTTCATGTATAAGATTGCTGTAACATCTAGATGTGCATGTCAATTTTTGGTTTCAATCTACTGGAGAGTTTATTTACAGGACCACCCAAAAGACTTTCCAATACATTAATGCCAATGAACACGAGGACTGCAGATGTAATCATCAATATATTACATCTGCAGTCAGTCATTGTTTGGTCCATGGCCAAAATCTCGCCATTTGTCCTCGAACTTGGCGAGTTTTGCCGAAAAATTGTTAAATCTTACTATTACTGCAGTATTTTATCTCCTTCAAACAAAATAAGTTTAGATGAAGTGCGCCGAAAATATTTTTGATTTAATAGATGTGCAAGGAAGTCAATGTGTTGTCCACATCAGATATTTTCAATGCTGTAATGCATCCTACCCTTTAAAAGCATTCATTAACAAAAGCAGGATACTTTTGAAAGTGAATCAAAATCTTAAATTTCTTCTTGACTTTGGAAAATTTCATTTTCTATTCTCAATGCAATATTACAGGTTAAAAGGGGCAGCACCTTTTGCCAACTGAATGGAATGTACATTATTTTTCATAAATGTGATTAATTGTGTTTATTTTGCTTAAGAACTAGTTCTAGAACCATTAATGCGATCCATTATGTTTGATGTATTTAATAAACATTCAGTACTTTTATAAAATTCTATTTTCTAGTTTTGTATGGTTTTATTGTTATCAGAACATTGGTTTTGGTGAAACTCTGATATAGTGAACGAAATTTGTCGGTTCCCAGAGGTTTTCTAAAACCGGAGTTGATTGTATATTGGTCTGTTGATAGTTTATAATAGTTAATTTTTTAATGATACATAGATGATACTTTCAGGTATCAAAATGCCTTGTAAGAACAAATGCTATGGAAATTTGACCCACAAGCCTTGCATGCAGATAAAAAAATCAAAGTAGTAGATAAGATTCGTCAATAGATTGAACATTTAGGCAGTGGCGGCTCCTCAATTTAAGCACCTGAGCACATGAACCCCCAAAGTAAAAGCTAAAAAATAAACACATTAATAAATTAAATTTAAAAAAAATACTAAGCACATTTTTGTGAATTTAAAAGTGAGTTTTCTCTCCCCCCTCCCCAACTATCATTAAATACTTTATTATTGTTAATTCACTGTATTGTAGGTTACTGCAGCAAAAACAGTCTAGTCTTTCTTTGATTGCACATGCGATTGAAGAAATGGCCTTCTATACCACTTTTTGAGCGCAGATGCATATAGACGAAGGAGGGATAAGCCATTGGGATATCATTTCGTTTGCACATTTTAAGTGTGTGAACGAACTACAGTTTGCAGTTACCTTTTCCAAATTCTCCCTTAGGTTGTTGTGTTCGGTTAGATCCTTTTTTTTTTTCAAATTTTCTTATTTTCTTTATTTTATCATTTTTCAGTAAATTATTTCTTTAAGAACTGGTATAAATTAGTTAAGATGGTACTTCGTAAAATTAATGTTTCGAGATAAAGCAATTACTTTTTTCAACATTGAAAAGAAAAACTGAAATAAAATTACTCAAGTCGACACCTTTGCTAAAACTTATCCAGGTGATATAATATAAGACCAAATATTACTTGTTTTCTTTTAGTGTTGCATTCATAGGTTTTTTTTTACTGCTGGCAATGCAAATATACTTTAACTTGTAAGTTGTGTTGTATCTGCATATTTAAGTTTTGAAATTTATTTTGTGAACCTCCATTTAAATAAACCGTCAGCCCCTACTGCATTAGACTTGAGCCTGTCTTTATAGAAAAAGATGACAGAGAAGTCAGAGTAAACAAAATACAGAAAGGAACACTTTTGCAAATTGAATTTACAGCTGAAAAAAATAAATCTATGAAATTTTGTTATGTTGCAATAGCACAAGATGATTTGGAAGATAACAGTGAAGTATGGGTGATATTCTTGAAAGTCTGTGATAAAAGAGGAACCTATTTTTAAAGCATATGATACAGACATTGCTTATGCTAAGTACGAACAAATAAAAAATGTTCTAAAACTGTCAACAATAATTCAAAAGAGAGATATATTCTTTTATGAGTTCTATTCAATTGCAGTGTTCGAAAAATAAATAAGTTACTATATTTGGTGTGTCATAATTAATTATTTGAAATGCATTAAATTTCTCCTAATGCATGTAACCTCTGTTACTCACCATAACTTCTATTACTAATTTTTTTGTTAGTAATAACACTTACAATTTGCCCATACTTGTTTGCAAACAATCAGACCCCATTTGTTTTACAAATTGTACTTCATAAAATTTATCAAGATCTTTATGAATTATTAGGAAAGACTTAAATACGAATTTAGTCATAAGTTACAGAAATTACAAATTATCTTAATAAATACTTACGATTAATATTTTTTTATTCAGAAAAACTATTATTTTGGACAAAGGAACTTAAAGGTAAGTTAATATATAAAAAATTATTCATTGAAACATAAATTACACTAAATTGAGTAGACTTTGTCCAATAACAGAGGTTACGATTTAAGATCAAAATCAATTTTGAAACACTATATTATTATTTTTATGGTTGATTTTTCTATGCTGGATGAGATTTTGTATGTATTATACACATATGAATACAATAATTTCAGAAACTGGTAAAAACTGCTATAAAATTTTAAAATAATTTTTTGTTTGTTTCACCCACACAACTATTTATTGCTTGTGAACATTAATGTGTAAACTCTTTTCCTTACATTTTAATTCTTATATGCTTGGCAAGTTTGCACTATATTTTAATAAATTTATTTATTTACTTTTTGTATTATTTAGTTTTAAAAATCTTTTAAAAAGCAGGCACCTTTTCTGCCATATTTCAATTATATTTCATTGTTTCTTGACAATTTACAAAGACATTCAAAAATTTAATCAATATTTTTGTATAACCAGTTAAATATCAGATTGATTTTTCTTTAGCAAAATAAGTTCAATGCAAACTCATGCATATATTCAAATGAAAATTCATTTTTATAATTGGATCAGTTGTGCATAAACAAAACACACAAATAGCAAGAAACATATTTAAACATAATTCCTCCTAAAAAGTGATAATTAAGGTATATTGCAAATTAAATTTAAAACACTTGTTATTATATTAAGAAAAGACTCATTCCTGCCACAAGATCATAATTCAAAAATCATTATTTTTGAATTGATACCATAGGGACAGTTGCAATGATGTGAACTTTTAACCGAGTGCCATTTCCGAGTTTTTGAAATTCACCGCAGAATGGCATTTCTATCATTTTGGCAAACATACATTTCTCTGCTTTCATGGGACTTCAAATGCATTTCCTGAAAAATCATGATTTTTGAGTAATGATGTTGCTGCAGGAAATGAGCAATATATATAATTTAAAAAAGGTAAATAACTGACTAAGTAGAGGAACAAACTCTACTTACAACCATATTATAATCATCAGGAACCTCAATTATAAATTTGAATTTTCCACCATACCAGTATCCTTCATCAGGTGTAATTGTAATTTCAAGTTTGTGGAGTTCATTTGGATTTGGAAAGTTTGTTTTACAGGTTACAGGTAAATTAGATTCAAGTTCTTGAACTTCTGCAGAAATATAATAAAGAAATAAATAAATAAAAACATAGCAATAAAAATACTCAAGATAAATGAAGAAAACATCTAAAATTGATAAAATAAACATTAGAGCTGAAGATTCCCAGTTGCCAACTAAATTC
This sequence comes from Cheiracanthium punctorium, assembly GCA_038373885.1. Lineage (NCBI taxonomy): Eukaryota > Metazoa > Arthropoda > Arachnida > Araneae > Cheiracanthiidae > Cheiracanthium > Cheiracanthium punctorium. The sequence goes on along the minus strand of JAWZYV010015118.1, from coordinate 43,440 downwards.
TCTTGTTTGGCTATCAACTAATTTACGCTCCGGCACCATGATGCAAATGATGATTTTTTCGTGAAATCTTAACCTGAATCTTTGGGTTGCTTTTCTAAAATTTTGGAAATTTCTTTAGGAGAAAATTTTCTATCAACGGAGCAAAAAGCAATTAAAACAATACCAGCTGCATGCACAGCAGCTGTAAATGCTGGCTTCTAGATTAAACTGATTGAGGAGCCAGCTGCAGCTAGAATCTTAAGCACTAATAAATAGGGGAAGTTGGGGTACAATGAAACAAAATTTACTATTTATTTTTTCCAATTCATAAATTTGCATGTACAAAAATAAAATTTATGGACACTTTTAGCTTACAGTTTTCCCCATCTAAATGATTTTTTTATACACTTATAAATAGCATTTTCATATCTGAAAAATTACAAAAGGTAAATGTCTGTCAGTTTTTCACTGTACAATATATATAATTTAACTGGGGTACAATAAAAAGCTTAATAACACTTTTCAAACACTAAAATAATATGAGTCAAAATTCAAATTTCAGCATACATGTTTTATGTACATTTATAATAAACATTAGTGAGACATAAATATGAAATTAAAAAATAATAGGGATCGACCGATAGTATCGGCGCCGATACCTCATATTTTTTTAGGTATCGGTATCGGTTCTTTCGATTCTAAAAGTATCGGTTTCTGTTGCTTTCATCCATTTTCACCGATACTTTTCAACCGATACTTAGCTTTTCAGAAGAAAACCACGCAGGCGCAACACCATTCTGGAATCTTTATTTTGGTAATGAGATGAGAGGGGTCGTTTCATTGACACATTTGTTTGCGCGAGTGTTTTCGAACTGTGATTTTTTTTAAATTCTAACCATCGCTGAATGGATGTCGTATAACCAAGTGTGGTCGAAATTATGGACAAAGAATCATTGGATGACAGTTTAACAGGACAATCGTCTATTCTTCTAAATTATTTTGAATTGGTGCCCAACACTAAATACGTTATCTGCAAGGATTGCAAAAAACAAATGTCGAGAGGTAGGCTATAATTTTACTTCAGTTTTATAAAAGTTTATTTTCTCACTGTGTGGACTCGAAAAAGAGTTCATTCATATATATATATATATATATATATACATATTTATATATATATATACACACAATGGAATCTCCCTATAACGAACTCGCTCGGTTAAAGTTAAAAAATTCGCTACAGAGAAAATTTCGTTGTACAGAGATTAGAGATTTTTGCAGCTACTTCAGCAGATATTACAAACTTTTTAGTTAATTCGATGTTTAAAAGTATTAAATGAATTTCAATTAAAAATAAATTGGTATTTAATATAAATATGTTAAACTTATGGTTTCTTGTATACATGAAATGTTCACAAGTAAAGACAATCCACGAATTTAGAGAATAAAATATGTAATGCATTTCAAAATTCCGTTATCTTACATTGTATTGCATTGTGATTTTAAATTTTCATAAGAATATTCACATTTTAAAAGTCTGCTGAAAATAGTGAGGCACATTTTCTGGCATTTAGAAATGCTTTTTAATGGTTTTGAGAGGTTGAAGCATTAAAGTATGATGTGGTTTTGGTTGTGAAGCGCAGGGCTTTATTATTATATGGACAAATCGGGACTTTGCCCAGGGCAAAGTTTTAAATATTTTTTCTGAAATATTCTTTTTTATATACAAATTTTATGAAAAATATAATAAATTTCATAGTTTGGGGGCCCCCAAATCTGTCAATGCCCGGTGCCTCTCTTGGTCATGATTGGGCGCTGATGAAATGTCTTCATTATCGGAGACAGTTTCACTTTCCTGGCCTCCATTTTTATCATCTGTTACTCTTCCACTAAATGGTCTGTTCAAAAATTAAAATTTTCTTCAAAACTAACAAAAAAAAAATTCAAAGGTAAATCTGAAATATTCCCTATGGGAAGATAAGCTCTTCGTTATATGGAGAATGTTTATAGTGTTATTTAAGCCTTAAAGTTACGTTTCCATGAAAAATTTCGTTATAGGGAGATTCTACTGTATATATAAGCTTTTGATAGCGTTGGAGAAAGTCTAGCTCTTGGTATAGATTTCACTCTCAAGAGACATGCTTTAAATTCTTATTTAAAAAAATTGGCGAAAGGACAGCTGATTCGGCTTGGGTAAGATATAGAAATGGATGACAAATTGATGGAGGAGACGGTCCTTGGCATCGTTTGATATTTCAGGGGATGACGACCTTTAAAGTTTTAAAGCAGGTATGGGCAACATTTAAAAAATTGTGAGCCAAACTTTAGGATGTTAGCGAAGTCGCGGGCCAAACTTGCAGATTTTAGAGAAAGTGGCAGGCCGTATAATTGGCATTTATATCGGATATTGAATGGTTTATACGGAGATTTCAAATGTTCCGCGGGCCGGATCAAAAGCCGTGGCAGGCCACATCCAGTCCTCGGGCCCGCCATTGCCCATATGTGTCTTAAAGCGTAATGTTTCTGCCTTCGAAATACGTTTGAGGAATTTGTTTCTATTTAGCGTATAGTACTTCAGATACCAGTGGCGGCTCGTGGGACACAGCAAGTACAGCCGGGCTGCACTTGAAATTATCAGCACATACTTTAAAATAATTTATTCTACTAATTTTCCTAAATTCAGATTAGAATTATGGAATTCCTATGGTAAATTAAAAAAATCTCCAAAAAAAACCAAACAAAAAAACCGTATTGTGGCCACATCGCTCATTCAGAAAAGAAGCACTTTAATCTTCCCGCAATTCAATTGGGAAAATCTTTGGTTCAGCCCAGAGCGCTGAAAAGAAAATTGGCAGCACCGTTGCCATGACAACGGTTACGTAAGCATTTCCTCCGGCATAGGCTATAATGGGGGTACGCAGCTAAGACTCAGCTCATTCAAGATTTTGAAAGGTCGGCAGCACTTGTGAATTCGACTCACTGATTGGCTCGAGAAGTGAGGGAGGGGGGTAAGGAGAATATATGTTCGGCAAACTCTGGACTTTATATTGCTGAATTTATCAAGAAGGTACGCCTGAATAGACACTTATGAATGGACAATTACCCATCAAAGCAGTATTGTTTTTAAGTAAGCAAGAACTGGCATTTAGAGGACATGGCGAGCGAAAAAATTCTTTAAACATAGGAAATTTTAAAGAGGTTTTAAAATTATTGATATCTGAATTAAAACGCCTTTTTATGAGGGCATCACTGACTGATTCGCAAGTTTAAAAGAGAGGAGGATTGATTTGACTTATAAAAATAAGTACGTTTTCTTTTCTTTTTCTTTTCTTCTCAAGTTATAGTTACAAAAGAAAATTCTAAGGAAACTTCGAATCAGACACGGATTAATGCAATTTTGAGGATAAGAGCGGCTGGTTAAAATTTTTATGTCCATTTTATGGAAAAGTAAAATAGGATCTCTTACTTTTTTATGTAATTTCTTTTTTTTTTCCTCGGTGAGGGCTTAATCCGCCAGCTTTCGAATTCAATAACAAACATTTTCCATTCCTGTCCGGAGGAGGGGGGGGGGGGGCTCATATGCTTCCGGCTGCACTAACAGTTTTGACCACGGGCCGCCAGTGTCAGATACAGACATTTTAATATTAGTCAGCCGGAAATATTTGAAACCGAAAGTAGCATTCTGCTATCGGAAGTGAATCGTATTTCTGCAATGCAAACGGGGATAGGGTTTGAACCGATTGACGTTTGTCGGACAAACCCCCCCCTCAAGGTGCCCGTCTGCAAACGTAAAAAAGGCGCCCCTTTTGTGCTCTATAGAGCAGTGGTTCCCAAACTATGGTCCACGACCCATTGTTGGGTCACGGGAGCAATTTTGGTGGGTCGAAAAGGGTGCGAAAAATTAAACTTTAGTATTTTATATATGTAGTAAACTATACTATTTTATATATCCTATATTGGTTATCGTTATGTAGTAGTAGGTCGCGAAAAAAAAATCTAGTTGAAGTTTTTTTTGAAGAGAAGGACAAAAAAGTTTGGGAACCAGTGCTCTAGATCAAGATTTTCCCAGTTTTAGTTCAAAATGGCCCCCCTTTCGACGATGGCACCCAAACATTGCTTACCGTGCCACGCCACCCCTGCTCAGAGCTTAAACAGATAAAATTTGTTCATATCAAACACAGAAAAACATGTTAACAAAAACACTGAAGATCAATTTCATTAAATATGGATACTTTAAATAGCAACTTTTTTTTAAGATTTGAAAATTGAATTTAGTTTATCATTTTTGGATTTTTCTTTAACCTTTATTTAATCTCATCATTTTTAAGCATATTTTACTTAGACACTCCAAGGCGTAGCTTGAAAACGAGCAAAAATATTTTTCTTCATATTGTAGCTGTTTCAATGACAAAATTAATGATACTAAAATTACAAATGAAACCGATATGTTAAAACAATTTATTCCTTCTTTGTGTCGCAAAGAAGTTAACTTTTTGACAGTGACTTGAAAACTGGCGTCTCCCGTGAACTTTAATTATGTTGATCCAGCAGTTAAATGATTCATTTTTAAAACATTACACTGTTTGACAATTCCTACCAAAAGTACGAATTATCAAACATTTAATGATTTTATTCAAACATTTAATGATTTTATTATCTATCAGGTTAATAAAAGAACGTAGATTTGTGTATCATTCTGTCTGTTTTGAGAAGTGTAATAATTATCAATATCTAATAATAATTTAAAAAGTTGAAGCTGTATTAGTATAATTAGGAATACTAATTATTATTTAGTTTATTGCAAATTTTGGGGTAAAAAACATATTTCTTGTGAATAGTATTTGGTTTATATATAAGGAAAACACAGGAATAATCGGTGTGTACCTGTTCTTCGTACGGAAAAGATCAAATACATGGATCATCCGGATTAATTGTAACCCTGTCCGGAGAAACGAACTATTCGGATTTTTAAAAAGAACTTAAAAATGATCATATGAGTTCATATTAAAAAGAAATCTTGCTAAAACATTTAATAATTCACTTAGTGGTTAAATAATTGTAATATATCCCTTTAACTCCCCCCCCCCGTATTTGTGTTCTGTCAATCCTAAATGAGGGGCATCTACCTTAGGGGGGATCTTGGGCAGAGGACTTTTTAAGGGAGTGTAACGCATATTCACGTAACATCTGGAGAAAATCGCCCAAAACTCTAGACCACTAGATCGACAGCCACACGCGGAGAAAGAATTCCGAACCTGCACACTAAGACGCTTCCCAGTGTTTATCTTTTTATAAATTCGGCCATTCGTCGGCGTGACTGAATAGAAAAAAAACACTAGAACTACTGTAAATTCACACTTCAATGTATCCACTGCTTTTTCTTTTTAATGCTTTCTACTGGGATCAAATTTCATCATGCTGTTATACATTTTAACGAGAACTACACTCTTGTTACAAAAACTGCCTAGAATACAGATGTAGGTTTAAATGACATTAAATTATGCAAAGTATCGGTATCGGTTAAGTATCGGTATCGGCCGATACCATAACTTAAAAGTATCGGTATCGGCTATTTCTGAAAATGAATTAATAGGTAAAGTATCGGTATCGGTCATCGGCAAAAATGTGGTATCGGTCGATCCCTAAAAAATAATAATAATAATTAAACTGTTATAGCTTGAGATGAAAACACAATACTTATATTAGAGGTTAGACTATAGTTTTTCATTTTATATTAAATTTACTCAAATCAGACTCAAAAATTAACATTTCTGCTTCTCTTTTTGAACCACCTGAAGGAATAGGAAATGGTAGTTTTGATACATACTCATTTTCTTCAAAAAATATGTATTTCCAAAGAATGCACAAATTTGAAGCTTGGACGCTGTCATTTGACATACAGAACTTTGCATTTTGTATGATTTAAGTTTATTATTTCCCTTACAGAGTACATTTATTTTCGTTTTTCACCTTCCTTGATTAAAACATAAAAAATCCTTAAAATTTTCAGAAGATAAAAAAAATAATAATAATAAACATTATAATCTACATAATCTCACAAGAAAAATAATCTAAGTTTGAATTTATAAGTTTTAAAAAATGATCACTATTTGGCACTGATGTTGCCACTTCCTTTTCATGTGTTTTATGTACTCTATATTATGAAAATGTTTTTATGTACTCAATATGTAGCGATCTCTATATTTAATAATAACATCTTTATTTTAAGTGAATTTATTCACCCAAAGTACAATAAAACATGTTTCACTGTGCCCTGTCTACAAGTGTTTCATTGTACCCCCACACTGAGGCTACAAAATAAATAATTTTTTACTAATTCATAAATTTATTTTTTTAATTCTGGCTTTGGGAGTATGAAGACTATAACATAATGATTAAAATATTTGAAAAATAAATAATTATGCATATGAGAACAAGGGGGTAAAACAAAATTTCTTTCAGTAATGAAACTTTCTTTCAATTGTGAAAATCCAATAATTATGTTTAGCTCTTGTTGAAAAAATGTGATTGTCTTCAAATTGCATCATCGACTGGAACATATATTTGTATAACAGGTGTGCAAGTCACAACTGTCTACAACAAATTCTACTGATTTTAGATAATATGTTTCATTGTACCCCAACTTCCCCTATGTTATTTTTATAAATCAATTAGATTATTATTAAGCAGTTACATGATGCACAACATTCATACATCACATTTTTGATCAATAACTTAAGAAGATACATAGCAGGTTGTTTACTAAATTTCTGAAAGTCAATTTCCTGACTTTCCCAGACTTTTGAGAGCTACTGGAAAAAATTTCCTGACTGTACAAGCATTTTACTTTGGGTAATCCTTCGTCAGCAACACCCCCTTTTATGCTTAAATATTTTGCAACAACTTAGATGAAATAAATTTTTAACTGTAACATAATTGAAGAGTTTGCAGCAAAAAGGAGATAGCTTTAACTATTGAAGTTTGCAGAAAACTTGCAGTTTTAAAAAAACATTTGGGGATTCAGCACAAGTTAACAAAACAGGCAGCTTCATCTCTTTGGGTAATAGAACAACTAACAATTCAAGCTACATGCTTTTGGTATAAATAAGAGTTTTTTTTTTTTTTTTTTTTTACTGCAATACATAAAATTTTGAGCTAATAATGATGGAGAATGTAGAATGGAGCTACCTCCTTTTTGCAACACACCTTCAATTACTAACACACGTTAAGTTAGATAGAAAAAAAAATTACTATGAGTATCAAGATACTGATTGGTTCAGATTTAACCAACATTGAACAATAATGCTTGTGCTACCCGTGTTCTTATGTGTTATATCTAGAAGACAAGATCAAATACAGATGCAGAATTTTTAACTTTTGATCTACTACAGGGTGGCTACAGAAATTAAGAAAAAGTTCCCTGATCGTTGTATACCCGACAATGATAAAAATTACTGTGACTGTAGAAAACTCCAGAGTGGAATAAGGGGACAGGGATCACAATGACTACAAAATACCATACTCTTGGTGTACAGGGCAATCGCAGATCGACCACCATTGGTAATGAATCGTTACTTTTCAATATGATTCGTTACTGGATCGCCTAGATGCAGAAGTTTTGACCCAAAAAGAGTGTTTCATATTCGCATTCATACATATGATTGATTCACATGTCTAAGCTGGCATGTAACATTACAGGGGGGGGGGCAATTGTTCCCTCTTGCCCATAGTAAGTTATGTACATGTCTACAGATTCATATGTCTGGTTTTCTCGTGTTCTTAGTACGAGTCCGAATATCTGCAGTTTTGGACTCATATAGTGCCTACATCACCCGAGTCTTGGATTTGTAATGTGTCTGCATCACTTGAGTACTGCATGATCCAGAACGACCCTATGACTTGCGAGTTAGATGCTGATCCACAACTAAAAATGATCTCGTTCACTAGGTGAAAATGAAAGTTCCTTGATTTTTGGATATTTTCACAGAATTCCCTGATATTTCCATGATTTTTCCCCAATGAATAAAGTACCCTGATTTTTCCATGATTTTTGAATTTCCATGATCTATCGCCACTCTGTACTACTCCTCAAATCTGGAAGAATATAGAGCGATAAGAAAAAGTTCTACATTTTATTACTGGTCATGGACAGATAGAATTTTGACCTTCCTGTCACAAAAAATACCCCACCACATAATCTATACTAGGAGTAAGCATGGCATACCTCACAAGCATTCTGACTCTTTCATTCTATCTAAACATAAATCACCTTATCAACATTTTTCACTCTCTGGAATCCAATAAAAAAATAAATAAAATAAATAAATAAAAATAAAATCTGAAACACTTTCATATTTTTAAATATGCACAAGAAAGCTAAACATTAAAAGCATAATATAATACTTGTATGGTCCCTATTTTTCTTTCTAATTCCATAACACATAATTGGATTTTAATATAGATTTTGATTCCATCCTTGGAATCAAAATCTATATTAAAATCCCCTACTAAAACTGTTTTACAGTCTTGTCAAGCATATTCTAAATATACTTGCCTTTATAAAAACTGTTTGGAATGTGCATCATAATCCATGAGTGTACCATATTCTCTTCTTTGTTCTATTAAACACTTCTGTAGAATTGAAATCTAAAGTAAAATTGCCTACTAAATCTGTTTTACAATCTTCACCAGGCACATTCTAAATATGCTTCTTGTTTTGTAGGTGCCAAACTTGGCGTCATCAAAAATTGCAAACCTTGGCAACTTTCAACATTTTCACTCACCTCTTATCAGGCAACCCTACTGAAAAATGCAACAAAAACGTGTCGACATCCCAAAAAATTGGTGAACAGAAAATACTGGAGTGAACGAAATATCACTCTAGTGCTTAAGAAATCTGCTGAGAATTTTTTATGCGGAGGAAAAGTTATCCTTTTGGAGAATTTTCTTGATCCATTTTGCATTTTCTAGTCTTTTTCTAGACTTTCCTGACCTATTTTCCAAGCACTTTTCAGACTTCCTCATTTTCCAGACCGATAGACACCCTGCATATGCTTAAAGAGATACTGATATTCTTAGCAGACAAGGGCTTGATTTATGCAGAAGTGTGGAAGGCAGTTACTTTGAGCCCCTGTCTGCAAATTCAAATCAGTTTGGAAGACTTAATCATGAAAGTCCAAAATCAAACACTACACACATTGACTAACACAACATTGAAAACCAGTATTAAATTGAATTTTAATATTTCAATTTTAAACAAAGGTTAGGCTTTTATAAAAGTTTTTAAAAATTGTTGTAGAAGAAAATCAGAAATTGTAAAAATTTAAATACCTTTCACAAGAAGCCTGTCTCTGATGGATGCACGACTAGACACTTTTGCAGACTTTAGATGAGTAGTTTCTTTTTTAGCTTTCTTAGATAAAGATATCATTTTCAATTTTCATACTACAATAACTAAAAATTTTGTTACCTAAAGGACAAGATATTGTGATCAGAAAATCATACAGCCTAAAATTGAAACAATAACAATATTATTAACATACATCTATCAATATATGTACTAAATTTGTGAAGTATTGGGGGGGGGGGGGAGAAGTGGTTACTTTATGTTTTATCTTTTGTTTAAAAGTTTAGGCTCTTTTACCATAAAGCTGCTTTCTTAGACATAGACCATTCAATTAAAAGAATTTGTGTCTCTGTTTACAGACTACCTGACTGGCTTCAACTACTGCTCTGTCCCTGACCAACCCTCTTATTGCGTACACACATCATTCAGGTAAAAAGCTGTACCTAATGTAACAATGTAAGGGGTCATGTGACGAAGATGTATTTAACCAGATTTCCACAATAGAGAGCAGCTTCCCTTCAATTATTGTTAGCCAATAAAATCTGTGTCAGCCTTCTGCAAAATTACAAGGGTTCTGTTTCTGAATCCCTAACTTGTAAACTTTCCCTTGACTACAGAGTAAGATATTTAACTTTCAATTGAAGATAAATGCAATTAAGCTATTCTAAAGTTCATAATCACCCATAATAACAAAAAAAAAAACTCTTATAACAGCTAATGCATAATTCTATCACAATTTCAATAGAATAACTACAGAAACTGCAGTTATATTTATATTATGCTACTGGAAAGTAAAGTCACTTAACTGACTCCAGTATTAAGCTAGGTCACTTTTTTCACAAAATGTGAAAGAAAGTCTCTGAATTGCAAAAGAAATAGAAGCCACTTTCAATAAAATGTGCACCAAAATTCTTTTGTCTGAAACAATTCCTTTCTTCTATAATCAGACATATTGGAGACAGAGACATGGGCAAAGTTGTAATTTTTAATATTTTATTGCCTAGCAACTTGCCCGATACAGCAGCTAAACTAGAGGATTATGGCAAAGAGGAAATCTCTGAGATTTTTGAACTACTGAGTACAGGAACAGGTACTGTTAAGTACTTTACTTTAGTTCAGTTATTATTACAGTGGGTGCTGTTTAAACAAATTATGCACATAAGGTTATAAGGAATGACTTTAAACCAGATGCTTCATTTATGTACATCAATGCCTGGAAGCCAGAAAGTGCTTACAAGTGTGATGCACGTTGCAGAACAAATGCAGTCTTTGCAGAACATTTCAACCTTTGTACAAATTCATTTTAATATGTTTTATCATAAATGAGTAATAAAGATTATACTTGTTAATATTTATATCTATTTTGCATTTCACCATGCTCTGCCAAATTAGGACAAAATGCCTGCTGAACACTTATAACCATTTAAGGTAATGTTGCAGAACACTAAATATAATTCTTCTCCAGGGCATTAATTAGTTGTCAGCTGAATATCCAACAGTGTGCTTCCTTATTGAATATGCCATAATTATCTAAGTTCACACAGTAGACTGTGAAAGAGGTTTTAGCACCTTCAAGCTCATAAAAACTGACATCAGAAATAGAATTTAAATTTGGCAAAGCTTTTCAGAAATGGGGAAGTTTAAAATAACGAAAAATTCTGAGTTTTAAACCAAAGTGTTTTGAACAGGGACAGAAAAATCTCCAAAAATTTACATGCCCGGTTGGGCATGTAACCTAAAATAATACATGCCCGAAAAATATTACTATATTTTATTGCTCGATAAAATAACTATAGTTAGGTTTCTGTATTCTGTTTACACTAGAGTTGAGCTATTGAGATTGCCGCTGGAACATTGATAAAATCACTGAAGTAAAAATGGAAATTTATTTTTCTCATACCAAATTTTGAAAAATTGACAGCATTTAAAAAATATACTTCTGTTTTATTTTTTAAAGTAATTTATGAATCGCTTAAGGTCGATTTTTTACATGCCCGATCAAGCATGTGGTAATAAAAAATACATGCACAGGTGAAAATTTTACATGTCCTAAGTATGTTGGGCAATAGATTTTTCCAGCACTGGTTTTGAATAAAAATAAATGTAATTATTTGTCTTAAAACTGTATTCATTTTTTGTGTTTGCTTTCATTTTTTGGTAAAATCGACGAAGATAGTGCCTGTCCTATGTAAATACAGTGATAGCCACTGGAGCTTGTCATCAGCAACTATTGCTGGCCATTTTGCACGATCAACAAAACAAAGTCAAATAATAAAAAAAATAAAATTGCTTGTAATAAACAATAAACACTGGGTACGGCCTTGGCCATGTTTACATGGGGTCTGCACCATTCTATAGGAAATTACCAGAATTTGATGTTGTTGTCGAATCCAGGGATAGAAGATTGCACTATCCCTGGAAATAGGTGTCATTGCCCTCGAAAGGGTTGGACTTCTGCTCATTGGTCCCTAATTTTGAACCAATTCCAGATGAGGGACCAACCACTACCTAAAATCAGCACCCCCAGAGGTATTGTTTGAACATGGAGGACATTGGAGAAACAGATTTTACGTGCACCAGCTCCTATTAGCATGCACAGTCCTGGTCCCACAGCAGTTGACCCTCCCAAGTACTGGCCAAGCTGGATGTTGCTTCTTGACATGTTCTTAAGGGAATGAAGTTTAGCGCCCAGACCACTGCAGGACATGGAATTTGATTTGACTCTAAAATGATCTAACTCAGAGATGCAGAACCAACTAACCAATGGCCATTATTATTTCATATGCCCATCCAGTCACCTCAGTTGCACTGTGAAAGCACATATAAACATGCACAAGATTAATTCTGCATCAAAAGAAATTAACTATGAAAATTAAATTACTCTCAATTCATTATCAACTAACAAACTTGGCATCAGAGAACATTCAATTATGATTTAATAACTTACTAGGAGCTTTATACAATGCTGTCAATTCAGAAGAAAGTGTCTAAAATCAAAGCAAAAAGTGGCTAGAAATGGGTAAAAAATTATTTCGAGCTGAGAGTAAAGTAAATTACAGTGCTTACTTAGTATTATCCCGGCGGTCATTCCCACCAAATTATTTTTCCATAAAATGGGCTGGCAAACTGCGGCCAATCATATTTGGAACCATCATTAATTTCATGTGTCCAGAATTTATCTTGGCAAAAAATCGCTCATCTTGGCGGAGCGCCGGAATAATATGCAAGTACCTAAATTACTCATGGCTGATTCCAATAACAAAATAAAATTTTGTTTTTGCCTCTTGTTTCTGGAATGTCTGTCCAAAAAGGAATGAATTGTGACGTCAAGTGAAACAGACTATTGTGTTGCGGACATCCTGACAATCTGCAGTTTTTATTTCGCTGCTGCATATCATCTACGGTTCTAAAAGACCACAATGGTGAAATTTTATATCAATTTTGCATATGCACATTATAAAAGAATTTTGGTACAGTAGAACTTTTCAAATCTGGAATCTCTGGGACTTGATTCCGGATTACAGAAATTTCCGGATTATAGAAACTCTGTAATATCAACTATAAAAAGTGCTGTAAAAGCACCCTCGTCTATAGATATCAGTAGCATATATAGGTTTCCATTTCAGGGGGGGGGGGGGGAATCCGGTATTTTAATGATAGTTGAGTTAAAATACATGTTTTATAATAATTCCTTTACATTTTTGGAGGGGGCCCGGCCCGCCTCTGCCCCCTTCTTAAATACGCTCCTGATGTGTATCGTTTATGTATATCGCTCCTATGTATATCTTTTAATACCAAACAAATACCCTTTTATAATTTAATATTACAGTAAAACATTCAATTAATTGGCATGTTCAAGAAACGCCGATCACTCTTAAAATAAATCCAAATGCAATAAATATCAGAAAAAAAATAAAACATTATCACACAGCATTCAAAGCCTAAAACAAACAAGTCAATGTCTGCTCGTATGGTCATATTACATAATCAACTTGCTTCTGGCCCAAGTGTTTATTTAACTCTCTTCCCCTCCTCTCCTTTATATTTTTTGCTCTTTCATTTTAACGGCAAACGTTCTGGCCTGCTTCGGATTCCGCAAATGCGTATGCACTTTTGACGCAGGTGGATATGATCTTTTCATCTGCTTTTGCCTTGATAGATTCCTTTGTTTTCTTTTTGAAGTGATCTTCTGCTGGGCATGCCACCAATAAAAGACTTTTTTTATAATTACGCCTTTTTTTTAAACGTTAGAACCTGCCTGACACTATTTTATTAACAAGAATAATGTTTCTGGTTTTAGTATTATAATGAAACTGCAAACTTTAATTCACCAGAATTGAATTGGCAAGCAAACCCACCCCAAAACAGATTATGCAATGCAAAAGAAACTGCGAGTACAAAGCAGTGGCGGACGAAAAGATCGTATCCATCTGCTTCAAAAATGCACACACATCTTTGGGATTTGATGCAGTGAATATAAAAATATAAAATATAGTGGTAGTCATATATAAAAATATAGTGGTTATGTCACTGGAAATGGTAGACGGGCAAAGTGTGAAGGTTTTGGGTTCGGGTCCCATCGCGCATCCATCAACCTAACCGTTCGGAGTTTTCTGTGATTTTCTCAGAAACTTAGCATAAATACGGGTCAGGACCAGAGCGCAAAATTAGCGGGCGTTAGTCGTATTTTGCAACTGTAATTTTGGTTTTGACGACCGAGATTTAAGAACCAGTCGTCATTTTTTACGCCTAACATTTTGCCTGACGAAGGCGACTAAAAAGCGACTATTTTGGCATCGTCCGACTCCGGCGACTTTTTGAACAAAAATACCGCGAAAAATGAATATTTTAGGAATTGTGGGGACTTTTTTACTGTCTAGACAACTATTTTTCAAACTGAGCTGAAAAAATATAAATGTAAATTTCCGTGAAAAAAACTTTTGCTTTCGTAAGCACCGCTCCGTGGCAGATAGAGGACGATCCTCTGGAGACAGTCTTCTGTGGTTGAAAAATGTGCAGAAGACCACTTTCTTGTCTTCCGCGGATGTGTAATAATTTAAATTGCAATTTTTGTAATGTAAACAAATAGAGGAACTTAAAGAAATTTAGCCATAATTTTTTTAACTCCATGTATATTAATGAAGTTGATCGGAGGAAACTACGAGCTCGCATTCACCATATTGGATTCTTTCTGCAAATGCGTGTTTTAGTGGTAGCTCGGCTCATATGGCACGGCGGTGTGGGAAGATGTGATGATTATATGTGATGTCAATATTGATGAATGCGCGAGATCCTTTTAAATAAGGCAGTGTAAAAGTTATTTGGATTAGTTAATATTCATTAATTAAATATAATTATTTACCGCGGGAGAGTACAGGTTTACAGTCTGGACGCCATCTAGGATTTTATTTGCGCGGCGCGTTGCAGCGCCGCAATAACAGCTGATCAAGTGCAGCAGTTCATGACATGCAGCAGTTCATATGTGGGAATAATACCGTAAGCGGGTGTCGGTTGAGTTGGCGACTTTTTTTTTTTGTCGCCAACGTCTAACCTTGGCGACTTGTTCTTTGCGCCAGACAAAACATAAACATAAGTAGACACATACGGAAAAATATAAACCCAAAACTACAATATACTTATCTAAACACATTAAAACATTAGCAGGCATATTTGAAATGCAATTATAAATGAAATGTACATAAACAAAGCACTAGCTCTGGGCACGTTAAAAAATAAATAAACCATAACCTTCAAATTATGCAAAATGCTAAAATATGTTTCTGCACATAATTATACAGCGAAATTTCCCTTAATACGTTTAAATAACAGTTTTAAATTAATAGAAAAACACTCAAATAAACTGACTACCCCCCCCCCCCCACCGAAACAACTCAAAAATACTTATTTACTATATCATATTTAACCTGAATAGTGCACGTGATTTCAAGAAAAATACACTGCAAATATTTTTATAAAATGTTAAAAACACTCTTTATAAATAACAGAAAACAATTATAATAAACTGACTACTTCCTCCCCCACATGATTTTTGCAATTTAATATACCTTCAAAACACACAACATTTACACTATTAATCAGAATAGAATCAAATCTGATCACAAACTCAAAAATCCTTACATATTTATTCATATTTAACCTAAAAATTGTACGGGAATTCTGTAAATCAGAAGCAAACCCAGATAACAAATAAAATTAACCATCCCTTTAAAACCTTAAAAAAAATTATTTTTTCATCCCAATTCACAAAAAATAAAAACTTACTACTTAATTATAAAAACATAAGACCATAAATATTCTCAACTATACACCGGTGTATCGTAAAGCAAGGAATAAACATTTAAATAAATAAAAGCACCACATACCTTAAATTTTATTCATGAACGACGTACGTTCACCACAAAATAATTCCATCAAAAGCATTGAAGTAAGCTTAACAACTGTACCTCAACATACGCTCGATTAATATTCTTCACAACTCGCAACAAACATTTTCAAATTTTTGTCCAATTTCACTTGATAAAAAATTAGAAACAACTCAGCGTATAAAGGAACAACTTTCATCATAGCTCTACAGAAATTATCTAGATTTAATATAAAAACAAGCAAAAATTCCACTTTTCAAAAATAACCATTATAAAATACAAAACTGCAGCAGACGACACAACTTCCATTCCCGGCTAATTCAAGTTCAGTTATTTCTCCAGTTAAACTCCTTGAAATTCCTTCAACCAATCACATAATTCCTTCAAACACACTAGTTTCTCATGACATCATAAAACAACACAGCTCTGCCGAAAGGGTATCCAATTAGCTAATCTCGATTGGCAACGCTGCCAGGACTGTTTACAACATATAGTAAGCTTTGGCGACGCATCTTCCTTGGCGATGGACACCCGCTTACGGTATTATCCCCATAAAATAGCTATAAAATAATAAATCCTTCTTGGTGACATTGAAAGCTTTCATAGACCCTCTCCCAACTTCAGTTCAACCCACTGAGAATACAAACACATATTTCCACAATTTTAACATGTACTACCTGTTTGCTTACAGTGGTGGTTGATCAGGTGACATTTTGAAGCTAATACACGTATACTGCATAAGTTTATTTACCATAGGCATTGTAGTTATACAGCATAGCTGCCAACCTTGAAAATTGTAAAACCGGGAGGTTTTCGCACGCGATGCGCGGCACATGTACCTGATAGCTAACGTAAATACACACACAATTTAAATATATAGTAAGCACAACTTTATAAAAACTGAAATATGAATACCATATACATCTTTAAAATCAAATCAAATACAGACGTGTGCATGTTAAATTGCCTGTTAACAATTAAGTTATTATTGAGATCTTCAAAAGCAGAACAAAAACAAGTTCTTTGCATGGATTAAAATATTTCAGATGAAATCACCTAATTAAACTGAAAAATTAACACTGAAAATCAATAGAAAAAAATTAGAATTTCCACAAATTAAGTTTCTTTGAGAGATAACATTGTTGCTGTCTTAGCTTTCTTTAAAAATTTGTCATCAAAGTTTTCTTCATAACATTTCCCTTTCCTTCGACACTTGGTGATTAACAATTTCTCCAGAGCTACATTTGATAGAGATGACCTAAATTCTGTTCTGATTTTCCTCACTTGGCTGAACATTCTTTCGCATTCAGCGTTACTGTGAGGAATAGTCAGAATTGATAGGGCAGTATAGGAGAGCCGGGATATTTTTCCTTGCCACAGCCGTTCTGCATTTTTGATATTAAAGTCCACTGCTTATCAGCATGCTTCTCTTCCAGAATTTCACAAGAGAGATCCTCGACTTGAAAATCACAAAATTCGGCATGGAGTTGATCGATGGCATTATCCATAGTTTCATTCTCAGTTTTTAACAGCATGATTGGGAACTTTTCAATGAAAAATTTGAAACTTGAAAATGAGGCCTCTGTAATAGTAGCAACATTAGCTACTGCAGCATGGATAAGTATATCATTATTGAAAGGAAATTTATGAATCATGTAATCACAAACAGTAGAAAAATACCTTCTCACAGAAGCATAAAAAATATTTCTCTCAGTGTCACATAATTTACTAACAAGTTTCTCAGTTGTATAGCCAACAACTAAATCAGAATCAGTTTTTTGATTAAGAGGATTATTGTACAGTACTTCAGTGGAGGGGTTTTCCTTCACTACCTTGGGCAGAACAAACTTTGAAAGCACTTCTTTCAACAATTCTAAAAGAATAAATCGCAAATTATGAATGAGTGGTTCTTTTGTTTGCAACAAGGTATTCACCTTATCCCATACAGGAACAATACTTAGCAAAAATGAACAAAATGCTTTGTTTAACTCAGAAGACAAAAATGCATGTAATCTTTCCTCTCTATTATTAGGAAATTTAGTCTGTACCGATTTTTTCTCAGATTTATCTGAAGATTTGGGCAACACAGGAGTTAATTTCTTTGACAAAGACATAGGGAGATATTGAACTTTTGAATTACTTCCAGACTTATTCACTGGATGGCTTTTTTTAGACGAAATGTTTTCGGATGAACTTTCCTCTATTTTCCTTTTCTTTGGGATAGAATATGATTCCAGTGAACCAACACCAGATGACTTTATCTTTTTTTCATCTTCAAAAAAACTCAAAAGTGGTTCCCATTGCTCAAACAATCGTACCAAACATTTTCCTAATGACAACCATCTGGTTTGTATGTGCTTTAGGATTTTTCTCACTTCTTTGTCATGCAGTATTTGAAAATTCTTCAAGCTTTCTTTTCTTTTAGCGCTCTTTTCTAGATAATAGAAAATATCAACAAGAATTTCATCAATCTTCACTGGCAATGAATTTCCACCTTTATCGGCAGCTAAATTGATCAGATGGCATAAACAACCCATCACAAATAACTCTGGCTGTACCTCTTTCAGGACAGAGGCTACACCCTGTTTACATCCTATCATGACTGGAGCATTATCACAACCTAGAGCAATGCAGTTCTCAATAGGTATGCATCTTGATTTTAAATTATTTAAAATCATATTGCCAATATTCAGTCCTGTTGAGTCTCCTTCCAGGACCGGAAAGCTAAGAAGGCAAGTTTCTATTGAAGACTCCTCAAAGAAAGTAACCACCATGGGGTACAACTTGTTATCAGAGTCATTACTCCCATCAGTGGAAATGCTGAAGGGCTTGGACTGCAGATGTTTAATTATTATAGTTTCTTCTTCTGTACCCATCTGTTTAACTATAGCTGCCGTTTTAGTCCGTGCACAGCCATATTTTTTTGCCACTTCGTTGTTGGGAAACATTTTCCTTAGTAAAGGGCCCACGTGGTCTGAACTACTCAGAGGTAGATTGTGCTCTATGATAAAGGCCGTCATTAAACATTCAGCACGTATTACACTATTATTTTCTGTTGGAAAGAAACTGCGTTCGATGCTTACATTTCCTTCAGTCGAAATTTTTTGGTCAACATGCTTTTTGGTTTTGCAGTGAGCAATAATATCTCCTCTTCCACTGTGGGAAATTTTAAAGTCCGCTGAACAGATTGAACAAAAGGCATATTCATCACCTTTTGACGATTTTAAAATGAACTTGAATTCTTTAGAGTACGCTTCTTTAAATTTTTGGTAATATTTCTTATTAGGCATAGTTCAAATCGAGCAATATCATAACACGTGGCAAGAACAGTAATTTATTTGCTTATGGCGACACTGCACACCACGCGACTTGACTACACAAACACAGCAAAAGCACAAGACACGATCTTCACTTCACTTCAGACTGCATCGGTAATTGCTTTCCATGGAGCACGACCGAAATGAACTACGCACGCTTGCGTCCCTTCTTGCTTCGCTAGCCTCGTTGCTTAGCGCTACCAGCGTCCCCAATACTATCCTTCCCTCTACCCCTACCCTGCATCACGTGTGTTGATGGATTTGAGTCAGAAGAGCTAGGTTTCGGCGACACGACGAAAGTCACGTGAATCGTAGTTCCGGTTATACGAACTCCGCACCTCAAGAGAGCTCCGGTGCAGTGCCTTGTTGGGAAGAAAAAATACATGGGAAATAAAAGGCTAAAAACCGGGAGATTTGGGTGATTCACCGGGAGACCGGGAGATATGATGAAAAACCGGGAGGGTTGGCAGGTATGTTATACAGCAACATTTTATAAAATACTTCTAAACTAAAACTAAAGACCATGTTCTTGTAAAATGTATCATAGTATTTTATTCTGGATGCATAGGTGAAAAGCTATAAAAATTGATTTTATATTTATTTACTATTTATTACTATCTTAATTTTAATAGTCCTGATCTTCTTTAAAAAATACTGTACATAATCATTAAGCCTACCTGTTTATAGTTTATGCTTATAAAGAAAACAAAGGTTTTCGAAACTGCACCTGAACAAGACAGTTTGGAAACCGGGAAAAAAAAGTTAAGTGCCATTGATGCCTAGATTTTTGCTCCCAATTTCTCACCCTGGTTAGGACCACTTAGAAAGACCCCCACGGAGGGCATTCCCTCTTGTTGTCCTACTGACGAGAATTTATAAGCTGGCTTCGAGCCAAGCAGACAAATCCGATATATGTGTTGAGGAAATACAAAAAAGAAAAAAATTTTTTTGGTTAATACCAATTTATTATTATTTGGAAGACCGAATTTTGTCCGGATTATAGAAATTCCGGATTTTGGAAGTCCGGATTTGAGAGGTTCTACTGTACTTACGTATTATCCCGGCGGTCATTTCTGCCAAACTATTTTTTTGTCAAATGTTCTGGCAAACTGTTGCCAATCGTATTCCAAACCATTAATAATTTCATGCATCTGGCATTTATCTTTGCGAAAAATCGCTCGTCTTGTCGGACCGCCGGTATAATACGTAAGTACCATAATTTTAAACAGGGTTGCCAACTTAGGGGTTTTCCCCCCAAATTTAGGGGTTAAAAGAGTCGAATGGGGTTTTTTTAGGGGTGTAATATTTTTAGGGGTATTTTCAGGTTTTTTTTTAAACTTTGAATATTCGTTTTTTTTAACTTAAGAATATGAAGATGTGGTGTTATAGGCTCGGAAATAACCAAATCTAGCCAATCACTCATTTCTGACATAGTGACTTAGTGACATCTAGTACGGTAGCTTGTTACTAAGAGTGCAGAGTTGAATAAAATGCGAATATCTCACTATGGTGTTTACCTGTGTTAACCACAAATATAAACATGCCTGTAAGAATTAGTGATTATGTTTTTGATTTGTTCGTGTATCAACAAGCAATTAAAATGCCCAAAGCTACAGATAAGAAAAAAATATCAAAAATATTCCAAAACTTGGGAAGCAGGGGGGGATTTTTGTTTAGGGGAATTTCCCAGCAATTGTGGGGATTTAAGGAATTTTTGGTTGGAAATTTAGGGTGAAAAATTTTTGAGAGTTGGGAACACTGATTTTAAGTAACATTTAAGAATACAAATTGAAAACTACAGATATGAGCAAACATATGATCAAGTAAACAGTATGATCAGCAACAGATGAAAATGACCAGAAATTGCTTAAAACAGAAAGAATAGGGCTAAAATAGCTACTAAAACCTTTTCCGAAAAATTTTGGCGAAGTTAGGTTCTTAAAGTGGCCAGATTTAAACACAAAGTGGCTAAGTTGGCATCCCCGGCAATATATGCTACCATATCTACAAATCCAATCATGTATTTAAAACATGATTCCATCATGTTTCTCATTCCATCTGTCTTTAATACTAAGTAAAGTAAAAAAAAAAAAAAGTGGTTGTTTTTAATGACTGCTCTGATTGATGGGATTTTAGTATCGTATACCTTTAAATTTTTGTCACTTATATGCTAAAAGATGTTCTGCATTCTTGATCTTAGTGACAGAATGATTTGAATAAGTAGCGGAAGATTACATCTTTATATAAGTAATTGGTAGGCCTTATTTACTTTATTAGAAAACAGCAAACTCTTTAAACATAAATGTTTGAAAAAAAGACAACACACAAAAACAAACAGAATTTACAAGTCCTATCTCATAAAGAATACTAAAGCAATCAATAAATACAAATCTATGAAGAGTAAATATATAAGTACATAAGAATGCACGATTTTTAAAGAACAGAAGCAGGATTTAAGTCATAAAACTTTCACAAAATTAAATTTTAAAATATACATGAATACTTCTGCTCCGGTAAACTAAAACTAGTGCCTATTCGTGACCATATTCCTCAACTTGCTATTGCCAATAATCAGCAGCAATTTTCTTGTACTGAGTATTTTATGTTTTAATAATATTAATATTTTAATAACACGATACATTTTAATGACTAGATGTTAAATTTATTGATCGTTCACTCGCTTATTATTTCTCTTAAATTATTAGATAACAATTTAGGGGAAATATAAATATTTAAATAGTACCTAACGTGGATTTATAAGTAGCCCCCAGACCTAGCACGCTTCAGGCTTATGGACGGACATGGAGACTAGTGCTGTAAAAGTAACCACAAAATGAGTATCCGTATGTATTTGTTACTTAGATGTTGGCTATTCGTTACTAAGTATTCGTTACTCGTTACTTTCGTTACTACTACCGTAATTTCCGGCTTATAATCCGCGGATTATCCACTAAAAAAGATGAAAATTTATCCAGTGCGTATTATGCATCGCTGCGTACTGTCTACTGAAATTTTTCCTGAAACCTTCAGATTTTACAGTAAAAAACTTTATTTATAAAAACAAAACAGAAGTTCATTTCTTTTTTCCAGTATATTTAGACCCTGAAAAAGATTTAAGTCTGTTAATCAAAATATTAAACGTAAATTTTGCTGAATATTGCCTGTATTGATTACTTATTCAATATTTGCTGTCAATATAGGGATATATATTATTCCAGTAAAAATGTAGGTCTCATTTTAGTTTTGTTTTTCTTATATTAATGTCACTTGACTAAATAATTACGATGTTACAAAATGTGCGATAAGTATTCTGCATGCTACCATACATTTTGTTTTGTTTGTTCCGAAAGAAATGTTCGCTTTTTTATTTTTTATTAATTTCATAATACCGTTCTTAGTGCTTAAAGGTAGAATTCCTAGCTTAAAAATTGTGTATCAATTGTGATTTAAATTGACAAAAGACCGTCCAAGTATGTTTGATAATTCTCATTCATAACAATAGATTTTTAGTAGGACATGTTTTACAGTAAGCCAATTCTAATATAAATACGGTGGTTTTACTATACATAGATAATAATCACCAATTTCGGCACAAAGCATCGCCATATTATCCGAGGATAATCTACCGCTGCGGATTATCTAAAGAAATATTTTTCTTCTACTTGAAAAAAGCGCCTGCGGATTATCAATTGCTGCGGATTATAAGCCGGAAATTACGGTAATAGAATCGGTAATAGGGTGTTATATAGTGCCCCATAACAACACATCTGGGACAGTGTTGTTATGGGTATATGCCGCCCATACATAAACCCATAACCAAAAAGAATTTTTTTTAGCGAAGTTGTACAAAGTTGTATTTAGAGCTTATTTTCTCTGATTTACAGATTGTTTTTATACACATTTATGGTTTTATACAATGCTAAATTATCCGAATTACTGAGTGCACATAGAAATCTTCCAAAGACATATGCCATTCTTTTTTTTTCTCAACCCTCCCCCTTTTTTTAATTCTGAACGCTGGTTTAACCTGTTCATTCTTATCATAAAAAGTGCAAAGGAAAGCTTGTGACTCGTGTTTTTTCTGGGAGCGGGTTCTCGAATACTAAGATCCAGGGATTGGGCCACATATATAAAATTCACAGGGCAGGGGATCTCAGTATGATATCA
Organism: Cheiracanthium punctorium; assembly: GCA_038373885.1. Classification (NCBI taxonomy): domain Eukaryota; kingdom Metazoa; phylum Arthropoda; class Arachnida; order Araneae; family Cheiracanthiidae; genus Cheiracanthium; species Cheiracanthium punctorium. The sequence continues at coordinate 20,251 of JAWZYV010015118.1, read as the reverse complement.
ACTACTTTGCGTCTCTAAAAGCATAATATCTTTATTATTTGTGAGTTCTTATTTCATATCAAAAACTTCTTTTGCTGGACCATTTTTCGAAGTAAATTAAAAATTACCATATTTTAAATTAAAATTGTTTTATTCAATGAGAATTACCTATTTTTAAGATATTTCCAGTTCTATTTCTGCACTTTTGGGATGAAAGGGGTTAGCCCCTTCTGTGGGTGCATATATGAGAGCATTCTTTAAAAAATTATCACTCCTTTCATACAGAAAGAATGGTTGCACCGGGCTATGCGTATTCCATGAGTTCATGGAATAAAATGTACCATAAAATAGGGCAGATAGCCCCCTAAACGCCGACATTTTAGAAACATACTGAACTTCATTGAATTATTTTAATACCAGTGGCTTACGCAGGAGTGGGCATAGAAATCCCGGGTCGCTCACAATTTTTTATATATTTTTTAAACAATTACTTAAAAAATGTGTTTAGGTTTCCATGCTAAATATTTTTTTTAGTTCCAAATAATATTTTAAATAATAAAAATGAGTGAATTCGTTTACTTTATAAAAATATATTTTTTAAAAGGTGTATTTAAATAATTTGCTATTTATTACTCATATTTCGATTCTAGCTAAAAAAAAAAAGAAAAAGTTAAGTTCGCAATCCTGCTGGAACCACCCTGAAAGAAAGAATTCTGATTGCACCACTTTTTAGTACCAAAATGTTAGAAAGCCCGAAATTAGCACCCCTTACTAACATGCTTCTCTTATATGTATTGCTCCTCTACAATTATAAGAACACCCCCTTCCCCCCCCCCCCGCAAAAAAAGTTCAACTGCGCATAAGAACATGCTATACACCGGATCCTATCCCCCCATTGTACGACCCATATCAATAGAGCAGCAGATAGTATATCCATCTCCATAACTGTAACGATACATACGGATTCTTCCAAACCTCATCAAAACGATACCATCCGGCTCGGCACAAACGAATTGCAACCAGAACATACTACTACTCAAATACCGAAACTGATTTTTCCCTTCAAACAGCGAGAATCCATAATACTTCCGGTATCTAGTAACGGAACGGAACATACTATTACTCAAATACCGAAATTCATTTTCTCCCTCCCGCAGTCTTGTATTCGAAGTTCGAACCTGGTCGATCCGAAATGCACACTCGAAAGTCATTTTCCCCCTTGAAACCGCGATCCGATATCCAGTAACTGCCAGTAACAAATAACAGAAGATATTAGTACTCGATTACTGGAACCTGTTTAGTTCGAAGCTGCTCGATCCGAAACCTTCGGATCGAGTAACGATATCAACCGAAAAGTAACAATTCGTTACTTCGAGTCTGAGTGATTATCCGTATCTTAGGCCCTTATTCAGATAGATTTAGTAGCTACTAACCCTATTGTTTAGTTACTAAATTTAGTAAAGTGGATTCAGATAGAATTTGGAGGCGGAGATACTAAACACGTGACCAAAACAAGCTGCTAAAATCACGTGACCAAACAAGCTGCTAAAATCACGTGACCAAACAAGCTGCTAAACCACCGACTAAATAAACGCACGCCTGGAACAAGCGCTCTGATTGGTCTACTAGCTTCCCTGTTAACTTATCCCTACATTTTCCCTGACTTCCCTTGGTGTTGGTCACGTGATTTAGTACTAAATGTATCTGAATCCCGATTTACGAACATTTAGTATCTCCGCCCACTTACTAAGTTAGTAACTGAACAATAGGTTTAGTAGCTACTAAATCTATCTGCATAGTAGCCAAAGTACCGAATACATGCGGTTTGCTTCAGCTCTAATGGAGACCTTTCGTCTCTGCGTCCGTCCTATAAACGCATGCGCAGTCATTTTCCACTGTCCCCTGATTAAAGGGGGAAAGCAGTTTTGGTTGCCAACCAGGGGCTTACGGAGTTCATCGCCAACGCGCCAATAATGGCCCACAGGGTTGCAAACATGAAGCTCTAAGGAGAGTCATCGGGAATGGGCGATCAGGCGGGAAAACGGACCAGGATCCATTTTCACCGGCAGGAGGCACAGCGCACTGCTTCAATAGGGATTTAGCGTTGTTTTGATTGTGAATGAGCTATATTTTTTTAATAAAATAAATTATTTTGATAGAATATGGGTCGAGCGAGTCACTGCTTTGCACCTGGATGTGACAGTGGATATCCAGAAGCCAGAAAAAGAAATGTATCGCTCGGGAAGAAAAATCCAACGTTATTTAAAGCTCCAAACAGCATCAATACAGCATCACCATAATATTTCTTTAATATGGCCCCTTATAAATGTATAACATAAAAAGTAACATTATGTAAATAGAAAACCTTTTGTACATAATAGTAATAGTATAATGCTAATATGAACACTTTAAAATACGGCCCAATAATCAAATTGAAACAGCAGTATAATACTTTGAAATTGTCCATTTTTAAAAAAATAATAACAGTTTTATGAATAATATTTTTCTTTTATGAATAATATATTTCTATATATAATTTGTTTATTAATTTAATTAGGATGGGGGAGGGGATTTTATAATATATAAGAGATACACAAATGAATAGATATTTTTGGCATAAGTCTGCAAAACTTATACAGAAACAAATATTTTCAATTCAAAGTCTTTTTTTTTAGATAAAATTTTTTTCAAAATTAACCCATTTATGCCTAGCGTCCCTTTTTTGGGACGGCATTTTCGCTATTAGTCGAAAACGTTATTTATTTTTCCTAGCCTTTATTCATGAGTATTGAGCCTCAACTCTACAAAATATTTTAACATGACCAAGTAGGATGTTGATATTTCGATTTTTATGCATAATGATTTTAAAAGAAATCATCCCTTGTTCAAGAAGTTGACATCAGAAAATTATCTATTATTTCTGTTATCATTAAAAATCGAAGAAAGTCGCAAAAATATCCAGGCACAAATGGGTTAAAGAAATATTAGATTTCTGATATGTGAAAGCTTGCAAAACTGATGCAAAAGAGTCAATCACTGAATATGCGTGTATTTATTGAATTAATATTTTTTTTTTCCTTTATGCTTTTTTATGAAATTTTTTGTAGTACTGAAAAATGATACTGATACTGAAAAGAAATTGATTTTTATGTAATTTTTTGTGGTACTCAGGTCCTTATTATCGCACGGGCAAATCGGGACTTTGCCCAGGGCCCCCCAATTTCAAATCTTGTTCTGAAACATCCTTCTTTATATCTAAATTTTATGAAAAATAAAACAAATTTCATAGATCCCCCACCAATTCATCAATTCCTCGGGCCCTTGTTGGTTATAATCAGGCTTTGGTGGTGCTGAAAAACGGCGTTAAATGTTTTTCTCTTTCCATATTTGTTTTTGTTTTTTGGTTTAACTAACCAACTTTAAGACTAAAGACAAAAAAAAAATAATAATAATAATAAATAAAATATAATGTGGAAGAGCGGGTATATAAGAGGAATTTATAGCCTGAAAGAAGGCAGGGAATATTTTTTAATTTTTAGCGAATTGCTACCAAAAATATTTGTCAAAAACTGATCTATTATATCGTTCGCATGCAGTTTTAAAGAGAATTTATTTAAATTATTAATTAATTTATTAAATTATCAAACTGATGTTACATCGTTGTAACTAAGTAATATAGAAACAAAATTATTATATATGCATATTAATTATCATATTTATTTATTCAAATGTTAGTGTATACTTCATGAAATTTCAGCATAAATGAATAAATCCCAATTAGAGAAGAATTAAATCGGAAAGCGCGAGCGCGCGATGTTGCTTTTCGCTACCGTCAATAGATGGCGCAATCAATGGTAGCCGCAGTTTCGTCGGCAATGGACGATATCGATATGACGTCATTTTTCCACCAACACGTGACCTTTCGGCTGAATTGATGAGTGGCCCTGTAATCTGATTGGCTGAAGTGTATATTTTCCATCCACACGTTGCTGAAATAGCCTCGTCTCAGTATAAGTTTTAATATGTTAGCACTTTTTAATGGGAATCTTTGGAGAGATATCTTTTTGCAGTCATGTACAGATTCCAGAGAGTTATTGAAACATTCGTAGGCAGCACAATACAGAGGTATAATTATTATTTTTTTGATTTTGCGCTTATTACCAGGAGTCCAGCACATAAGCCTATGGAGAAATGGTTGTTTGTTTTCCACCGTCACGTGACTTTTATAGCCTCGAACCCAAGGAGGCGATATCCTCCATTCTCATACTGTGTAGTTGGTCCAAGTTGGATAACAAGTCGATGTTTCTCCTCCCGAGCTTCATGGTTGCAAATAAGGCTTCCCGCGTTTTCATTTTAACGGTCGTTTCGTTTCGTTGATTACGTGGTGTAAGCTGTAGAACTATGGATGATATTAAAAAAAATATGCTTGATAGAAGGAGGTAAATATTGCTTTTTTTTTTAAAGAAATATAGTTTTCAGATTATTAAGGAATAGGTTGTTTGTGTGCATTTTTCTGCGTTCAATTTTCCTTGAATATGTATCTCTATTGTGTGATCAATTTCTGAATGTGATTTACTTTCCGTAAATTTGTTTGTTGCATTGCAACCTGATTTTCTCTTTGTTATTATTTTATTTTTAAACGTAAAATTGATTAAAAATGTAAAGATGCGTTAATATTTTCGTAAAATTTGATATTTGTATAATTCACATAGGGACAGTTACAAAAGATATGCTGACATTTCCTACTCAAAATGAAGCTTAATAACAATACAGGTACATTCAAAAGACGAACTATAAATTGGTTAATTCCTAGTTTAGGGTGCTTCTTGGCGATTTTCCAAAAATCGCCAATTTGGCGCGTTTTCCCATCTTGTCTCTGGGAGCCAAGATGCTCCCAAAGACACTACGGGAGAACGCACCCAAATTAGCCATAAATACACAAAATAATCAAATTGAAAAGCATAAATATTAAAGTTGTAAACAACAAAAATTATTGTACCTACATAACTTGTTGAACAACTGATTTTTTATTTTATTTAAATAATCATATTCGTCGTCTCACAAATCTTAGTTTTTAATTTTTGTGGATACTATTTTAGAAGGGATTTTCTGTAATCTAAAACGAATTTTCTAAAATCTAAACACTAAACCATAAACCTAAAATCAAAACACTAATCATAAACCATTCAGGTAAAGCAATTTTCTGAAATCTAAAACAGATTGTCTGAACTCTAAAATTTTCTTTTAGCTGCAATCAGTCGTTCTTTCGTAATCCTTTCAAGAAAAAGAGATTTTTTTGAAATCTAAAATGAATTTTCTAAAATCTAATGCTAAAATTTTTCGTTTAGCCACAACCACACACCACGCAATTTAGAAAAACACGCTTACCTTCCCTCAAAATCTAATCCACAGTGAGAAACGGAGGATTAAATCCACAAACACAATTAACGGAGTTAATTAGTTTATCCAAAAAAACGGATCCGAAAACATTTTTCGTTAACCCCTCTGAGTTTCCATAAGAAATGGCTTTTAGAAACCAATAGAATAATTCAAACCAACCGCCGCGCATGCGCTCCGTTAACACAAGCCGATCAAATCCTTCTCGAACCAAAACTAAATTATACCACATATCATTCTGCTCCCATACAAACACAGCTGCGCATGCGTAAATCAAAGAAACGACTTAACTCATGAAAGCATTACTAACAACATCGGCTAAAACGTCTCACAAGTGCTTACATGTACATATAGAATCGGTTTAGTAAAATTTAATTACTTTTTGTGTGAGGGGGGCTGTGCCCCCCTCAACCCCCTTATCTTTTTAGTAGAGTAAATTTAATAATGTAAACAATAAGAGTCCCGTCAGTCAAAAACGCGCGATACAGAACCAAAATGGCGGATTTCCACATGGTTGCCAGAACGCAAAATAAAGTCGCCAAGGTTACCACATTATACTTGTTATCGCCTCGTTGGCGAAGAAGCACCCTAAACTAGGATTCAGCCGAAAAATTCAAAATTACATCTAACCCATTTTCTTATTACTTTCCGAACATGTACCATGTAAGGAAAGTATTGTAATCATGAAAAAATTCGACTTCGAGATTTTGGTGTTTTTACACGTTTTGAGGGCTTCTGAATCCATTTATGCTATTTTTACGAGATGTATGTATGTATGTGTGTGTGTGTGTTTGTGTGTATGTGAGTGAACACGATAGCTCCTGAACGGAGCATTCGATTGAGCTCAAATTGGATATATATGTCATAAACCACCGTCGCAAGACCGGTATTGATTTTGGTGTGTATAGGGCTTATAGTTTTTCTACAGGGCTACGACAAAGATTTCTTTTACATTATGGCCTATGGGGGGAATTTCTTGAAAGTGCGCTAGCGTTTAAACGGTAGATTCGATTGAGCTCAAATTGGGTATACATGTTATAAACCACCGTTGCAAATTGATTTTGGTGTGTATAGGACTTATAGTTTTTCTACAGGGCTACGACAAAGATTTCTTTTACATTATGGCCCATGGGGGGAATTTCTTGAAAGTGCGCTAGCGTTTAAACGATACATTCGTTTGAGCTCAAATTCGGTATACATGTTATAAACCACCATCCTAAGACCGGTATTGATTTTGGTGTGTATAGGACTTATAGTTCTCCTAAAGGGCTACGACAAAACTTTCTTTTATGTTATGGCATAATGGCATATGGGGAGAAATTCTTGAAAGTGCGCAAGCGTTTAAACGGTGCATTCGATTGAGTTTCAATTTGGTATATATGTTTGAATTATTCATCGATTAAAATTTATTTAAGTGCTTGGTAATAATCTTAATCGTAAGTGTTCGGAAAGTCGAGTGGAGTCACTCCAGATTTTTTATTTACTTCCTTGTACGTAGTATAAGGAAGTAATGTGATCCCGAAAAATTTTGGGGGCCAAATTTCGACATAAAAACCGATTTTGACTACCTCTAAATTTAATTTAAAAATATTTTTCGATGCATCTCATCGTAGGCTAGCATGCACGATCATATTAACGCGTCTGCAACTCATTTTGACCAGTGGCGAGTCTACTGTGGCCAGTTTTTCCATGCCGTCTGTACGTACGTACGTATGTATGTAACTCGCATCTCAAAAACTATTGGTCGTAGAATGTTGAGATTTGAAATTTAGGATTGTTCTATGATCTAGTTGTGCACCTCCCCTTTTGGTGGCAATCGAATGGATAGTTTATGTACAGGACCGCCCAAAAGATTCGAAATACATTACGCTCTATGGGCCGAAATTCATTAAACTCGCCTAACTCAAAAGCTATTAGGCGTAGAATGTCGAAACTTCATATTTTGGATAGATGTAACATCTAGTTGTGCACCTCCCCTTTTGGTTCCATTCGACTGGATAGTTTATCTACAGGACTGCCCAAAACATTCGAAATACATTACACTCAATGGGCCGAAATCCATTAAACTCGCATATCTCAAAAACTGTTAGGCGTTGAATGTTGAAACTTTATATTTAGGATTGCTGTAACATCTAGTTGTGCACCTCCCCTTTCGGTTCCATTCGACTGAATAGTTTATCTACAGGACCGCCCAAAAGATTCGAAATACATTACGCTCTATGGGCCGAAATTCATCAAAGCGTTTTTTAGAGGTATTGGGATATTTCAAACGACTCAGAAGTGATATATGCTGTAAAGAGTTAGAAAATGAATTTCTCCATTAAAAAAAAGTGTCTTTATCATTTATAGTTCTGCTACAGGAACACTCAAAAGATTTCCAATACATTACGGCCAATAGCAATTTTAGGGGCATTCATCCATTTCAAGCACAATACCGTCCTACCACATAAGTTAGGTAATGGTCCGACCACGGTCACGTGCCTCCCTCAAGAACTATGCCAAAAGTCGCCAAGCTTGGCGACTTTTAGTGTACGTGTGTGCATATTTAACTCTCAAATCTCAAAAACTATTATGAAATTTCGTATATAAGAATGTTGTAACATCTAGTTGTGCATCTCGATTTTTGGTTCCAATCTACTGGAGAGTTTATTTACAGGACCACCGAAAAGAATTTCAGTACCTTAATGTCTATGGACATCTTCATTATAATACAACTGTAGACAGTCATTGTTTGGTACATGCCCAAAATCTCGCCGTCTGTCCTCGACCTTGGCGAGTTTTGGTGAAATATCGCCAAATTTGGCTATAGTCAGTCATTTGGTCCATGCCCAAAGTATCGCCATTTGTCATCGTTCTTGGCGAGTTTTGGCGAAATATCGCCAAATTTGGCGATAATCTGTCATTGTTTGGTTTATGCTTAAAATCTCGCCAAATGTCGTCGACATTGACGAGTTTCGCCGAAATATCGCCAAATTTGGCGCTAAAAATTATTTCCTATTTTGTATAACTCTAAAACTTTAACCCGTAGATTTTTTAACTTTGTATTTAGAACTATTGTAATACCTAACTGTTTTCAATATCTTTTTTGACAGCAATCGACTGAGAATTTATTTACATGGTGAGCCAAATGACTTTGAATACATTGAGGTGTATAGATGCATTCAACTCATTGAAAGTCTGTGGTCAATGACTACTTTGGCTATCCCCAAAATCTCGCTGACTATCTCAAGTTTGTCGGCTTTTGGTGAAATATCGCCAAATAAAGTGTCAGAAGGAAATCTTTCAAATTGAACTCAGCTTGGCGATATCGAAATATTTGGCTAGAATTCGCTAAACCTTACTATTATTGATATTTTATCTCTTTCAAACAAATAAATGTAGAGGAAGTGCGTCGAAAATATTTTTGATCTAATGGACGTGCAAGGAAGTCATGTGTTGGACACATCAGATTTTTTTTCAGAAGGGAAGGGAGAAGGCAAGCAAAAATCACAGAGTTAAATTACCTATTTTGAAAGATTTTAACAGCAATTTACTGTGTGTAAATGCGAACTATTTCCAACAATATTAATTACTACATGATTAGGAAAAAATACTCATGGATACAACAAAAATACTTAAAAGATTACTGAAAAAAATCATTGATTAGAATCATTATACTTCTAAATGATAAAGAATAAACAATTTAATTAATGCAACAAATGAAAGAGAATATACAGATATTGTTTAAATTGATGATCCAATTACAATAAATTCCAATTGCTAAATGAAAATGTTAATCGACATATTACACACATTAAATATAAATGTATGGTCCCTTTGGAGCGATTTATTTTTGGCGCGATAACGGCGCCAATATGGTAACCTCTCCGGCGGATGCTCCGGAGCGGAGGAGCTGGACATGGCAACCCTAGCTGCGTGACGTCATTCATCCGTGACGTCACGGTTTCGCTAACGTTTTCCTCCAGCGAATAGGGAGCGTTTGTTCCTTTATTAAACTTTTAGAGACCCCTTTGCCAGTATTTCGCGCGGAAGCTTCGTGGTGGAACCGCCATTACGCTTTATGGTTTTATTTTAATGGCTTTATTTTAGATTAAGTTTTATTATTTAATTATTACTGAAATTTAAAATGGATGTTCAGGTTCATACTGACTGTTTATATACAGTTTTGTATGAATAAACATTCTTTTGATAGTACGTTTCAGGTTAATATTTTCGTTCGCGATTGTTTATTTCTTAAGGGTAGAAGCAACAGATAATTACGTTATTAATATTTCATACAGTGAAATAATTTTAGATATTTTGATTTTATTATTTCCATATTGTAATAACTTAGGGATTTTAATCAAGGTATGTGATAAGCATTGTTTGTTTTTATTTGTTATTATTACCTTTGTTTATTTGTTAATGGTAGGAGCAACAAATAATTCCGTTATTAATATAATATTGTTATTTTTGTGAGGTATTGCCTTTAGAATATTATTTGTTTGCATTGTTTAATTTAATCTACTCAAAAGAGAAAGGGGGGTTGAGGGGGGGGCACAGCCCCCCTCACACAAAAAGAAAAGTTATTAAATTTTATTAAACCGAATCTATATGTACATGTAAGCTTGTTATCTGTTTAATTTTTTTTCATAAAAATATTTAAAAGCCATTAAAATAAATCATAGCAAAATTAACGGCGACGATCAATTATCTGGGAACCAGCGCCATCCGATCCGCCATATTGTTTACAATTGGCATCGGCAAGGCAAACTTGGGTTAGCGACTAGATTTTGTCGCCAAATCAAAAAATCGCCAAAAAGGGACCATACTAAAGCTGTTCCGAACAATTTTTCATAGAGATTTTTTTAAGTTGCTTGCAAAAGATTTACATACCTAAAAAAGCAAATTCGCCAAAACAAAACCTAAGCCAGTCGAACTTGCTCCCCCTCCTCTCAGATCAAACTTTATTATAGACAGCCAGTTTCTTTGACTCAATAAAAATAATTTTTTAATAGAGAGTGCAACTTACCTGTTTCTAGTCTTCTGAATTATTTGAATATGAAATATATATATATATATATATATATATATATATATATATATATATAGTACAAAAATTACAAGCCCAATCATGTTTTTGCTGAATATACCTTGTGGTCTAAAATTTTTCAGTTATCATTTATTCATTGTATTATTTGTTTCCTTAAGGTTGTGAATTCATTCATTTATTGCTTTTGGAAAGTAAAGTTTCGCCACGCAACATGTAGCTGAAAGAAAAGCCAGCTGGACTGTGTTCAGAGTCTGGATGATTTTCCTTTCCTGTCTCTGAATGCGGTGTTGCTAGCACATAAAAAGATGAAGGAAGATATTTGAACCTGGAAAATAGAATGCTGACAACATCATTGTTTTGCAATGAGATTCCTGATACGGCATCTGCTTCAGAAGTAGGTCTTTAAAAAGTAAACTTTATGCTAACTAATAAATCACCACACATTTACTTATTTATTACAAAAATACTTTTATCATCCAAATTTAATCTGTTATTTTTTTTCTGAAATAAGCTGTTCATTAAAAAAAAAAAAATCCTATTTTGGAATGGATATTAACAAAGTACTAAATAGATATGTAAAATGAATAATTGAATTAGTTTTGTAAATAATTAATCCTTTGAGCATTTTGGAAACGGGAAAAATATGGTTGCGTATGAAAGCGGGTTGTTAAGTGGCTAAACCCATCGAACCCAGAAATAACCCGTTTCTTCACATCATTGGAAAGATACAACAGTAAAGTATCATAAGCATAGATGACTGTCCGTGACGTGACCAAAAATACCATGTAAGTATTGTCTAACATCCTTTTCATGCATTATGCAGTGTTTTTTAGCATGCTTCTAAATATTTTGTTTCTCAGGGAAACAACCAGCTGATTCAGCAATGACAAAATCAATTTCTGTATAAACAAAGTAATCACAACTTAAGAGATGATTCTTATATAGGAGGAGCAATATAAGGGATTGTTGTAAGATTCTAATAGGTGCATATTGGTCATTCAGAGATTGCATATAATATGATCCCTAAACACAAATTAAAAAAATAATAACAATAAAATGTCAGAATTTCTAGAGAATCAATTTATCACTTAATCAAAGTAATGAGGGCAAGTAGAATTTTCTTTAGTAAGAGGTCCAGCGCATTTAAGCTATAATACCAGCAACCTTTAAAAAAAGCCTTAGACCATATTTTACAAAAACCTTTTTTACTTATCAATAAAGTGTTCACGATTTTTTCTATATTTGTACATCATGCTGTATTTGCTATAAAAATGCATCAACTGCTACAAAATTTTTCATGTAATTCATTAGTATGAACTCTAAAAATGATCTGCTTGACATTAATAGTTTTTTTACACATCTGCTAATTCCACTTTAAACTATTAGCAGTCATTGCTTAAAATGCCTTACAATGATACTCATCTATTTAAAAAAAAATGGGGGGAATTCATAAAAGAATGCTTTAAAAAAAAAGGAGTGTCTGTAGCATTTATATAGCTATTTTGCCCAAAATAATATGCATATATTTTAATATCTTATTTGCTTAAACCTGTTTACCTTCTTTCAGTTCTTATGAAAGTTATTATTCCTTCTTCAGTTATTATTCTTCTTTCAGTTCTTATGAATCTTCTTTTATCAGGAAGAAACAATGAACATAGAAAAGGAATCAAGTGCAAAATAAAAATTTGTCATGGATAACTGTACCTATACTTGGTTATATGTATATGTGAATACACAGTTTTGTTGTCTACTGAAAGTTCTGCTTCACAGATATGCCTCTACTAAAAAGACACAACCTTGCAAAAGCACAATGCTAAGCTCTTGAAAAGCATTCAGAGACCCTCTTGAGACTGCAGTTTGACAATCTCATGTCTGTTTCACCACTCCATTCCTAGAAAGTCATTCAGAAGTTGATGTCTGATGAGTGTCATTGAAGGATCACCGTTTGTGACGGACAGTGTTTTTCTCATTCTTTATAAGTGCCACGTATTATAAATTTTATGTACCACATGCCATAGTCATAGATTTTGACTTGGTCTTGAGAGAATCAAAACTGGGCACCACAAATAGTTGCTGCTGTGAGCTGAAAGATATGGGTTCAATTTTTATAGATCATCAATAAAATTAGTGAGTGGTGAGAGTTGGAATCAAACCTGATCTATAAAAAGTAGTGTAAGGCATTAAACCAGTAGTACCAGTTCTCTAGCCTTCAAATGCCGATATTCAGTTTTGTCAAGATGGTGATTAGCATGTCTGCCCCAACCTTAACCTTTTAGTACACAGTTTGCAGTGCATTTATGCAAAGCTGCATATTCATACACCCTTTCAAAAAATATTCGATTGCAAGTCAATTTTATTATAAAGGGTTGTTCTTTATAAAATGTGGATTATGTAGTATATAATAATTTCTAACATTTATTATCAGCATGCTTTTTTTCAAAAAATCAATCAGTTGCTCATAAAATTAACATAGGAAATTTCTCTCACAATCAAATACCTTTTGGGGTGCATGAACTATAAATATTGATCTTTCTACAAAAATATGTGTAGTAAAGAGTTAAAGATTACAAGTTCTGAAGTTTCATACTTCAGTTTCACCCCAAATCAAAGGACCTCTGTTCGAATTCATACTTTATAAATGAACACCTCTTACATGAAACAAATATGAGCATTAATTCTCTAGTATCTTTCCTGAGTTTTAAGAAAACCAATTAACCCTTTTTAGCCAAGCTGTCCAATTTTACTGCGCAATTTCTATCTCCAGAACTTCGCATCGCATCTACCAATCCGCAGTAACACGCATTACATTATCTTGTATATATGTAAAATAAAGAAATTATTTACAAAATATACAGTCCGCTTAATTCGAAAATCGCATTATCCTTAACATTTTGGTCCGCACGCGACGGAGAACGCATCAGCAAATTTATACATATTTCGGTAAAATTGGATACTCTCGCATTATGTCGGTGAAGGATGCCCTCACCATAATTAACCGAAAACGAGGAGCTTTAAAGGGAATAATTACAAGACTGGCAGCATACTTGGACGAAGATAAGGAGAGAGACAAATTAGAACTGGAAACCAAACTAGAACACCTCCGCAATTTAATGCCGAAATTGGAAGCCTTACGATTCGAATATTTTGAAGCCGTAAAGAACGATGACGATTTGGTTCCTTTAGAAAATGCAGTGACAATGTAATCGAAAGATTTTGGAAATTAGATTCTTAATGAAAATAAATGTTCTGTAAGTGAGAACTTCTGCCTTCTGTGACGGAACATTTTATAGGATAACGCATAAGAGGAATAATGAAGGCCGCTACGTTGTAGAAATGGCTATGAAAGAATTTCCCCCATAATTTAGGGACTCAAAACAAAATTGCACTAAAACGCTTGGATAATTTAATTAAAAGATTAGAAAAAGAACCCCACATGAAAAGACTTTATTATGAATTTATGGAGGAGTATAAAACCCTAAATCACATGGAAGGGGTAGTTGAGGAGGAATTACCCAGCAATTATTATTTTTTTACCTCATCATGGGGTTTACAAGGCTGATTCGTCAAGTACTCCCCTTAGAGTGGTATTTAACGGGAGTTCGCCGAGTTCTAACGGGGTTTCCTTAAATGATGTTTTGTTAAAGGGTGACGTTGTGGAGGATATTTTTGATTTATTAATCAGGTTCAGAACGCATAAATTCGCATTTACCTTTGATGTTAAAAAGATGTTTCGTCAAATATTAATAGCTCCTCATCAAAGAGACTATTTACGCATTTTGTGGTATGATAGCAGCTCATGTAAGGCAATTACGTATAGGCTGAAAACTGTCACTTATGGAACATCCTGTGCACCATATTACGCGATACGCACCGTGAAGCAACTCGCAATGGATGAGTCATTAAATTATCCTTTAGCTTCAGAAATCGCATTACGTGACATCTATATGGATGACGGCATTTCTGGTGCGAATGATCTTAAAATCGCACAAACTGCCCAGCAGCAACTCATGGATATGTTTGCTAAAGCCGGCATGACCCTTCACAAGTGGTCCTCTAATTCTCACGAACTCTTGAATAGTCATCCAAATTTAAACCAAGAACGCTCATTCTCACTTGATCCTCATGTTTCGAAAACTTTGGGCATGTATTGGTTCCATTTCGAGAATTGTTTTGTTTTTAGGGTTGGTTGCAGTCAGAACCCCAATCCCACCAAAAGGACAGTACTCTCTTCCATCGCAAGACAATATGATCCATTGGGGTTACTTGGACCTGTTATCTGTAAAATGAAAATATTTCTTCAAAAACTATGGTTGCAAAATTTAAGTTTCGATGACACTCTCCCTCTAAACCAGACCGAAGAATGGAACAACTTGATTTCTTCTTTAAAGAGCCTTGAACTGATAAAAATTCCAAGATGGATTCTCGTCGATACTCCTCGCAAAATAGTGCTTCACTGCTTCGCCGACTCGTCTCAAGCAGCTTTCGGCGCAGTCATTTATCTACAATGCATTATGAATGACGATACCTCAACTTCTAGACTTGTGGCAAGCAAGTCCCGAGTCTCCCCTTTGAAAACATTGTCTATTCCTAGACTTGAACTCAGTGGTTGTCTTCTCGCAGCTCAACTATACACCAAAACCGAGCTGTCGCTAAATCTTAAAATAGACAGTGTAATGATGTACACTGACTCTACCATATCCTTAGCATGGATTCGTACACCCCCTTATCGTCTTAAAACATTTGTAGCAAACAGGGTGTCTAAAATACAACAATTGACTGAGAACTGCACTTGGAGGCACGTTCCATCGCAAGATAACCCAGCAGATATTATTTCAAGAGGACTTGTTCCAGACCAACTGGCTGAGCATAGCCTGTGGTGGAATGGCCCGCCTTTCCTTCAAGAACTTGTTTCTTTTGATGATCAGCCACAAGATGATGTGTCTTCTGACTCCTATTTTTTGAATGAACTGAAGGACAATATGACTCACAATTTATTGACTCTAAATTCTTCTGAATTTTTAACTACCTTTTTTAGCATCAGTAATAATTATAGGAAACTAATTAACATTTTTAGTTTTGTTCTTAGATTTATAAGTAATTGTAGAAAACAGAAGAGAAGCGGCTCTCTTTCCGCCTCTGAAATTCAAGAAGGTGAGTATAAACTAATTTCGCTGGTGCAGCAAAATGCTCTAGCTGAAGACTACGACATGCTAAAGAAGGGTAAACAGGTAACCTCTTCTAGCAAGTTAAAATTTTTGTCGCCATTTTTAGATAGTAATTTAAATGTTATTAGAGTTGGTGGACGACTTAAAAATTCTGATCTACCCTTTGAAGTGAAACACCCTGTAGTATTGCCAAAAAATAGCATTTTTTCCAAATTACTAATGCAAGATATTCACTTAAAAAACTGCCATGTTGGAGCGCAAACGCTCTTACATCTAACCCGGCAGAACTTCTGGCCAATAAGTGGTAGAAATTTAGCTCGCAGTATTGTGTAATTTGCAACAAGTATAATCCCCAATTTTCAGTACAAAAAATGGGTGATTTACCCAAAGAAAGATGTAATCCTACTTCTCCCTTTTCAGTTACTGGCGTAGACTTTTGCGGACCCTTCTACATTAAAAACAAGTATCAAAGGAAGGGACCCCTTCAAAAAGTTTACGTATCAATTTTTGTCTGTTTTGTTACCCGCGCGGTACACTTTGAAATCGTCTCAGAATTGACTTCGGACTCTTTTATAGCCGCTCTAAAAAGATTCATGTCGCGAAGAGGGAAGATCTCAACTATTTTCACAGATAATGGTCGTAATTTTGTAGGAGCAAACAATGAATTAAAGCGCTTATATAAGTTGGTTAACAATCCAGATCATAGTTTAGGTAATTATTTAGGCTGTGAGAAAATTCAGTGGAACTTCATCCCCCCAAGGTCTCCCCATTTCGGAGGTATTTGGGAGGCTGGAGTGAAATCGTTCAAATTTCACTTTTTACGTGCTGTAGGTGGTCTTAAGCTGACTTATGAAGAATTCTTAACCATTTGCAATCAAATTGAAGGTATTTTGAATTCGCGACCATTAATTCCTATTTCGTCTGACGCAAATGAATTGCAAGCTTTAACTCCCGCTCATTTTTTGATCGGTAGACCAATTTTGGCTATGAGTGAACCAAATTTGACTGATTTTTCAGACCATATTCTGAGGCGATGGCAAAGGGTAACAAAAATAACGCAACATGTTTGGCTTAGATGGCATAGAGATTATCTTAATCATCTACAACAGAAAAATAAATGGTACTTTAAAAAGGACAATGTGAGCATAGGCACTATGGTAGTAGTAAAGGAGGATAACATGCCTTTTAACTCCTGGATGCTAGGAAGAATTCAGAAGGTATTTTATGGAAAGGATAACGCTGTTCGTGTCTGTCTCGTAAAAACGGCGACAGGGACTTATAAACGTCCAATTATTAAATTGGCGGTGTTACCAATTGATAATTAAAAAAAAATCTTCAATTAGCTTACTTAAATATTTTGTTACGATGTTGTATTTAATATTAATGTGTGTATGTTTATTCATAACTTGTAATTTTATGTGTACTCAGATTCTTAATTTCAATTGTTATTATTTGTGTCATTTGTGTTTTTTGGTGTGCAATGTCTGTAACCTTGCACGGTCGGGTGGTATGTTAACGCCCACGCTCAGCTTGGCGAATTTTCTCTGAATTATTGTAACCCTTTTTAGCCAAGCTGTCCAATTTTACTGCGCAATTTCTATCTCCAGAACTTCGCATCGCATCTACCAATCCGCAGTAACACGCATTACATTATCTTGTATATATGTAAAATAAAGAAATTATTTACAAAATATACAGTCCGCTTAATTCGAAAATCGCATTATCCTTAACATTTATGAAGATGCTCTAAATTGTGCGAAACAGTGAATCATCGCGCTCTGGAGTACCACTGAAGCAGAGGTTAACAGCTCAATTGGGGGAAACCGTCCATGCAACGAGACTGGAGAACTACGCTAACATTTCATAATGTAACAGCTCTAGAGATCAACTGGTTCAAGTAATAATGGGAAAAAATGTACGAGAGCATTATAAACTTGTTCATTTACATGATTTTTAGATATAGGAATCACATTGTAGCATAACAAGAGAAAACTTGATGTCTCCAGAAGGTAGAGATAGTAGTGACAAGCGCATATGTAGAATGATAGATACTTAAATGATATTTTTTTCCCATTTGTTTTAGAAAAAATATATTTTTAAAAATATACTGGTATCTACACAGTCCAGTCACATTAATGTGACCACTTTATCAAAAGCCAGAATATCCCCATTCAGAGCGGATCGCTGAGAGACGCGCAGGGAGAGAGTCATTTAGTTATTGAAGGTGTTCACTGGGATATTCTAGGGTCCATGTGGACTCCAGTGCAGTGACCATCTGCGATAAGTTACGCGATTGGGGGTCCATGGCGCGAACTAACCCGATCGAGGGAATCCTACAGTTTATCGATTTTATTTAAATCCGGAGAGTTGCCTTCGACAATGATGAGTGCACCCAGAGAATGCGATGAAAACATTCCCCAGACCATAATGCTCCCTCCTCAGCAAACGTTCGCTGAACCGTCGTTTCGGAGACTTATGGTAGCCCTTTGGTTCGTCTGAGTGGTCAGTTACTCAATGGTTGCACATCTGTACGCCCATTGAGTAACTGACGTACAGATGTGCAGCCATTCCACTGATGGTTGCACATCTGTACGTCATCCTGATCGTCAAGACAACACGTCTGTTCCTGGTGTGTTCCCACACAGGGCAATTCCCCCCCCCTCCCCTCGGCCTAAAGATAAGGCCTTTGGACTGCATTCGAGGGACGAGAGGTTCGGCCAAACCTCTGTGACGTCCTCTCCCAAGTAGCAATGACTGCTTGATTTTTGCTCGGCCGTTCATCGACTCATCGAATTCAGTCATCGGCAAGTGCACTTTTGTTTTTCTGAAATAGATGAATTTTTATTCATGGATAGAAGTGATCTAGACGAGCAGTTTCGCCGATGGGAAACCGACAAGCAATATCTTATCCGAAACTGTAACTCTGCAGTCATCGGGTCTTGCTGGTCTCCCAGTGTTTTACCTCTTTATTTACTATTTGAATTATTCGTATAATATTTACTTTAAATTTTAAATATTGGCTCCGAAAAGTGGCGGGGGGGAGGGGTCCCCCCAAAATTTGGATTTTTGTTTAAAACTTAAGAATGAAGCCTTTTTGTGAGAAATTCTGTCAAACTATGTTATATAACTAAAATTATGCGAAAATTTCACAATACAACATATTTAGCTACACAAGTTATTTTACCTCAAAGGGGGGCAATTCCCGCCCTTTAGAAACGTAGCGAGAAAAAAATGGGGGGGGGGTGTTCCAAAATGGTAAAACGACAGAAATTCACAAAAAAACTTGATGTCTGGATGGCCTCGTGGTAGCGTGCTAGTCTGTGATTCCGTACGCTCAGGGTTCGGGCCTGGTGGAGGAAGAATTTTTTTTTCAGAAAAACGGAAAGTGGAAAGTTAGCATCTAACAACCGAGGACATAATAAACAGAACGGACATTTTTTTGAAAATTTTGCTGCCAGTCGTTTGTTTTTTATTAACAAATATATTTTAAACAGTTTATCGGTTTCTTTTCGTTTTTTCATCGGAGTCATCGGGAAACGATGATCGGCTTTATGGGCCCCCGAGCGGACATTTTGTACCAATTGCCGATGAAATTCCCCCTTTTTTGGATGAAAAGTCGTGATCGGCCATTACTCCTTCTCTTCGGATTAAACTCACCTGCCTCTCATCGACCGATGGGTTATTGCTACTAGGACTGTGACATGAGACAGTGGCAGAGGAGTGTAAAGAAGGTTATTTGGATGGGCTATTTTAAATTATCAAGTTGCGTTGTGACATGAATAAACCAGGTACGATATACACTTAGTTGCAATATAAAAAAGAGACGTTAAATACTTGAAACTATTTTATTAAACATATACTATTGAAACATTATTATAACGGGCGGTGGTGGCTCAGCGAAAATAAATGACGTCCTATATAAACAGTGAAATTAAGGTGGAATCATTTTAAAAATTACGCCAGCACAGAATTACACATTGGCGAGAACAATAACTTGGCTGAGATTAATAGCGCCAATTCCAGAGCAACCCTAACAGTTAATCCAATAAAATTACAATGACGTAATCGCGAGCAAATAACTTTAAAGTCGTCGCAGGGGAACAACTAAAAAACTTACGCCAGCAGGATGCCAAGAGGGCAAGCAGAAAGTACGTTGATTTTGCAAACGGACACAATATAATCTATTTTTAGCACACCGGTCTGAAGAGACGAAACAATTAAGAACAAAAAGAATAGTGCATACGGGAAAAGCGAAAATACAGATTTAGAAACCGAAATGGCTGTAAAATGAAAAACAGAAGTGATTTAGAATTCTTGAATTTTGGATAGATTACATTAAAGAAAGCCAAAGTAAATGATTATTAAATTAGATATGTGATCTTCATCACATATATACTCCCCTCAACCAGGAAAAAAAATTTTGAAGAAAATTTTTTTTTATTAGTTACAATTAATGTATTTAAAAAATTTTAATTAAATGCTCTGTTTGGCTGGCATAAACAATTAAGAAAATCTTAAACATATTCAGACAAAATTATACAATTGTAAAATTACTGCTGACCACCACCTAATAAATGTTTAGAGAAGAAGAAAAAATGTCATGACACAATAAAAATAATAACTGCTAGCAATACAAAGTAAATGTCGACAAAATAAAAAGGGAGCATTTAGCTCACAA
>JAWZYV010015117.1:0-63994 GCA_038373885.1 Cheiracanthium punctorium | reverse complement strand
TAACTATAGCTGCCGTTTTAGTCCGTGCACAGCCATATTTTTTTGCCACTTCGTTGTTGGGAAACATTTTTCTTAGTAAAGGGCCCACGTGGTCTGAACTACTCAGAGGTAGATTGTGCTCTATGATAAAGGCCGTCATTAAACATTCAGCACGTATTACACTATTATTTTCTGTTGGAAAGAAACTGTGTTCGATGCTTACATTTCCTTCAGTCGAAATTTTTTGGTCAACATGCTTTTTGGTTTTGCAGTGAGCAATAATATCTCCTCTTCCACTGTGGGAAATTTTAAAGTCCGCTGAACAGATTGAACAAAAGGCATATTCATCACCTTTTGACGATTTTAAAATGAACTTGAATTCTTTAGAGTACGCTTCTTTAAATTTTTGGTAATATTTTTTATTAGGCATAGTTCAAATCAAGCAATATCATAACATGTGGCAAGAACAGTAATTTATTTGCTTATGGCGACACTGCACACCACGCGACTTGACTACACAAACACAGCAAAAGCACAAGACACGATCTTCACTTCACTTCAGACTGCATCGGTAATTGCTTTCCATGGAGCATGACCGAAATGAACTACGCACACTTGCGTCCCTTCTTGCTTCGCTAGCCTCGTTGCTTAGCGCTACCAGCGTCCCCAATACTATCCTTCCCTCTACCCCTACCCTGCATCACGTGTGTTGATGGATTTGAGTCAGAAGAGCTAGGTTTCGGCGACACGACGAAAGTCACGTGAATCGTAGTTCCGATTATACAAACTCCGCACCTCAAGAGAGCTCCGGTGCAGTGCCTTGTTGGGAAGAAAAAATACATGGGAAATAAAAGGCTAAAAAACGGGAGATTTGGGTGATTCACCGGAAGACCAGGAGATGATGAAAAACCGGGAGGCTCCTGGTAAAACCGGGAAGGTTGGCAGGTATGGTACATACAAAAGGGGATTTTATTATCAGGATTCAGGGCATCATCAGGAAGGCTTTGCCGTGAAGGCAAAGTAAATGACATGCATGTCACAACAAATTTTTCTTGATTAATTATAATTCATTTTATTTATTTATTTTTTGAAATATAAGTTTTAGGTTATTTATAAATAGATTCATACGCATCAACACACCAAAATAGGGGAGACACGATAACATCAGTTGTGAAATTAACCCAATGCTTTTATATCGATAAGGACCCACAAATTTTTGAGTCCTGGGTCCCAAGGACCCGTCTCTTCCAAAGTCTAGCGACATTACTGTATCAATATGGAGAATATTGTATCTTAATTTGTTGTTTTGGGATGGGGTCAGTGAAATTACACATTACAGGGTTGACAAAGCGATGTACATTTAGGTGGAATTACTTTCATCGTCATATCACATGGTTGACAAAGCGATGTACATTTAGGTGGAATTACTTTCATCGTCATACAAGTATTTTGTTATGAATTTCTGGATTATTATTAATTTTTTTTATCTACTTCTAGCAAAGTTTGATAAAGTTAAAATTAAATGCATTTTAGATTCTACATTAAATCATTAGTTTCACTTATCGTTTATATTGAATACTGGATCTTTAATTTTAATTACATGTGTGTAACAAAGAAAGAAGCAAATCCTTATTCCTCACGCCCTAAAAGTATTGGTAGATTATCAATTATATACACACGAAAAACAACTTTAACTGCAGTTTTACAAAATCATTTAATATATTTCTTATATAATCATTTTAAACTGTATTGTGTATTTAAGGGGGAAAATCCAGAGCACCAAGTTGGATTCGAACCCGAGATCTTCTGATCTCCGTCTCTATATGGTTGTGTGCGATTATGCAATGCTACACTAGGGTGATCTGCCAAGGGGGTGCCTTGGTAGGAGGACTTTCTAAGGGGTTCTAACGTGTATTCACGTTACATCTGGAGAAAACCTACCAAAACTCCAGAACATTAGATCGACAGCCGCACGATGGGACCTGAACATGGGACCTTCACACTTCGGTCATCTACCATTTTCAGTGGCATAACCACTGTGCCATGGTGAGGCCTGTCTCCGTACGGAACCACGGCACCACAAAGAACAAACAATGTAACAAATAATTAGTATATAACTATGTGTCAAATGTTTAAATGGAATTTTCTTGAAAATAAGCAAGAGTTGGCAGCTAATATTTTGGCATTTTACTTAACTATGGGTCTTCTACAGGGGCAAGCCAAGGGGGGGGGGGGTCAACCCCCCCCCCCCATAAGGAATTTTTTGCCATACAAAATGTATATTCTTCACTTCCTTATCAGACACATGTATGCATATATGCGAGTTGCAGTAGTCGAAACCCCCCCCCCATGAAAAATTTCTGGCTACACCCCTGGTCCCCTATAATCCACCAACATTTTATCAACATGTGTGACCCAAATGTCTGAGCCTCCCCTTGTCAGAGGGAAAAGAGATAGTTACATTTTAAAGCAGGAATTTTACAGGTAACAGCAATACCTAAAAATCACTTTCAGGGTTTTTTAGAATTCTCACCCAAACAGAGATACGGGTCCAAAACATTCTTTAATAATCTTTTCACACTTCCCTTCATATCTTAGAAGAAAAAGATAGCATTAAAATTCTTTCTTTAAAATGTATTTGACAAAATACCTAAAAATCTTTTTTCAGGTTTCATTTTAGAATTTGCACCGAAACGGGGGTAAGGGGCCCAAAATGTTCTTTAGTGTTCATGACGCTTTACTTAATCTCTCAGAGAGAAAAATAGACAGCTATAAAATTCCTGCTTTAAAATGTAACAAACAGAAATGATAAATTATTTTCAGGGTTTAGTATTTGCAACAAAATGGTGGTAAGGGTCTAAATGTTCTTTCCATGTCTCTTCATATCTCAGAGTAAAAATGAAATAGCCTTAAAATTCTTGAATTAAAAAGTATCGAACAAATTCATAAAATGCAAGCTCAATAGGAGGTAGTTTTAAAAAAGGTTTTTCACGTATTTTTTAGCTCTTGAATGCTATTCACGTATTTTTTAGCTCTTGAATGCTGTTAATTTTAGACAAAGATTTTTGTCAACCTTGTAAAGGGTGTATCACTTTTCAGAGGTTGCCAGATTAAATGAGAAAGTTTGCCATTTTTAGCAATTATTTACCAACATAAAAGAATAAATCCACAAAACTGGACCAAGCTTGGAGATACCCCAGAAGCAGAAAGTGGATAAAAGTGCAATATACGTCTCAGAACAATCACAATCTTTGCAGAACATTTTATCTTTTAAAAGAATATATGAAATAATATGTTCTGCAGAGTCATTAAAGCGACGTGCCCTTTATACTATGCCTTCTCTCTTCACTTTTTGCACAATCTAGTTTGTATTTTACCGTGGTCTGTCAGGTTTGGACAAAATGCCTGCAGAACATTTGCAACTGTTCGAACTTATGTTGCAGAACACTGAATATAATTCTGCTCCTGGGTACCCTCCATATTTGTGGAGAAATTGCATAACTACTGCTTATTTAATTGAAATACTGGTGTCTATATTCATATGTAAATAAAGGAGTAGTTAGAACAGAGTTGCCAACCTCCGTACGTTGCCAGTATATTTTACAACTGTAAAATATAGGAGCCTCCATGTAATGGCGCCATAAGCGAAAAAAATTAAGGGGAGGAGGGGAGGCTAACTTCATCTTAAAAAATCCAACATTAGTTTGATTGTAGGGAATTTTCGGAGAGAGAGAGAGAGGGGGATTAGTCAAGCTACTTAATACATTGAGTGATAATCATACACTATCATGCACAATACTGCAGTAGTAACTGAAACAATTATTTTAAACTAGTGAAACACAGAGGCGGATTAAAGCAAGTTTGTCAGGGGGTGGGGTGTGTGTCTCCAATCTATTCTCCTTCTGCCCCCCCCCCTTGGCCCCTTAATCCGCTCTTGGTGAAACAGCATGCTATAACATGACCATCTATCTGCACAGGCAGCCACATTATAATTCATTAATAAATATTTCACAAACACATTTCAAATGTAGATATTTTAAGCAGATTTGAATTCGACCTTAAAAATCAATTGCAACATGTAAAAAATCATAAGTGAATTTAAATAACATTAATGAATAACAATAAATAAAACTGCAAAATAAGGGTTCACTTTTAATTATTAGGTACTGGAGACTTCAATAAAAAATGCTCAGTAAATGATAGTCATTTACAAGAAGGATGAAGAAAGATTGAAAATTTCTCCCTGCCTCTGTAAATAAATTTTGAAGCCCGAAAAATCCGAGTTTTTCATGTATTGTCAGATTTCCGGAGCAAACTAAAAATATCTGAGAAACTCCAGCAAGACCTGAACACTTGGCAACTATGTTAGAATATAACTGGCAAGGATTTTAAAACTGTGTTAGACAATTTTAATAGATTTCAATTTTGAAGGAATATTTCATGGAGCCAGGAAGACAAATACAGCACACTTGCAGATTATGATGCACATTCCAAATAGTATTTAAAAATTCAAGTATAGTCAGAATATGCCTAACAAATACTGTAAAACATTTTTTGTAGGCAATTAAATCTATAACTAAAATATGTTTAACATTTATTAACTTATTTTCCATTTGTATAAGTTGTTTAACAATACCCATTCTGTGCAAAGAATGGGTACTTCAACTAATATTCAGTGATGTCGCTAGACTTTGGAAGAGACGGGTCCTTGGGACCCAGGACTCCAAAATTTACGGGTCCTTTTTTCCAAAAAGTGGGTCCTTATCGATATAAAAGCATTTGGTTACTTTCACGACTGATGTTATCATGTCTCACCCATTTTGGTGTGCTGATGCATATGAATCTTATTTATAAATAACCTAAAACTTATTTATTTCAAAAAATAAAATGAATTATAATTAATCAAGAAAAATTTGTTGTGACATGCATGTCATTTACTTTGCCTTCACGGCAAAGCCTTCCTGATGACGCCCTGAATCCTAATAATTAATAAATCCTAATAATAAAATCCCCTTTTGTATGTACAGTAAAAACCGGGAGAAAGGCTGCATCGGTAGAAATGTTTAAGAAAGTAAACTGTACTCGCAGAACAGCCGCAACATCTTAAATTATTAAAAGTACAATAAAATACTGTTCAAGCACCCCTCCATCTTATATTAATTTAAAAAATAATTACTATGTATTAATAAATTTATCACAAGGAAAATCTGAATATGTTTGAGGAAGGAAAGTATATACAACAGTAAAATATGGAACACCCCCCCCCTTTTCTCTTCTAGATTGTTTAAAATATTTACCACTTCTATAGCTTATAGATTTAATTTCTAAATAATAATTGTCAGATTTAATATAAACATATAAAACAAATCATTGTTTACATTTACACAAGCGAATATTAAAAATAAATAATGAAAAACTTTATTCAATTCCTATAGTCCACCATCTCTTACGGAACAACCTCTAACATGAAAACGGAATTTGGAGGGAGGAGAAAGGAGAAAATCGAAGTAATCTCCTTTTTTCTTCAGCTTAACCACGTGTGCGCACAGCATGATATATATCCCAGGTAAAAGCAGAGTATAGGGGAAAACTCTCAATGCATCATGGGAAAGCGAACACTCCTATGCCTCCTTTCGACTAGGGATCTTTTCTACCCTGCATTTTTTCCCTCATGTAGGAGAAGCGTTACTCCGCATTTGTGTGCATGTAAATGGGCCTACTAAGCCGTTCACGATGTCAATCTCCCTGAGTAAAACACGAGCAGTTTGTGTTTTACTAGAGATTTACCCAAAATTGGCAGTCTGAACACACCCTCTCACCTTTTTTTAAAAAATTTTGCATGATGGAAATTACGCGTCCCGGGGGACGCGTTGTAAATTTTCTTTTGCGTCCCATCATCGATTTTTTGCGTATTTGACACGTTATAGCACGTAAGCGGCATCACTGTAATATATAAAAAAGAGGAATCTAATGTTTGCTATAGGCATCAGGATAGTTGGTAAAAAATGAATTTAATTAGGGGGGGGGGGGGGGGTGGGGGGGCTAGCAGGCTTGGCTTTTCGAGCTACGTCATTGCATCAAAATAATCTGGAGTGACAAAAAAGTAAATCAATAATTTCATGTTTACAGGATACACTAACAATTTTGATATGCAACTGAAAAAAACACTCAAAATACTGGTGTTAAACAATAAAGTAATTAAAAAACTTTGTAAAAAACACACATAAGAAGTAAAAGGAAAGAGGATATGCGTTTTGTTCAAAAATTGTTTTGAACTTCTTCAGTCCAAGCCCTTCGACGTAAAGAACACACGGAACTGAAAAGAGAAAAACAAGCAAGATGTTGCCACAAGGGGCAAAGAAAAGTCGAACAAAACCACGGAGAGGGGAGAAAAAAAATTAAAAAAGGGGGATAAAAAGGAAAGGAAAGAAGCACAAAAAATACAGAAATAAAAAAGGAATAAAGAAAAATAATAAAAAAGGGAACACACAAGTACAAACACACACACAAAAAAGAGAAAACAGAACAAACAAACAAAAAACAAATAGCACACGTTTTTTTTTTTTTTAAATAAAAACCACGAACAGGACAGCACAATAAATATATATAAAGAATTTATTTTATTTATTTATTATTTTTTTTAATAAAAACGAAAAAGAAAGACAGTAACACACGTACATACACATTAAAGAAACAGGGGAAAAAAGGGGGGGGTAGACGAAGAAAGTGAAAAGAACCTTACAACAGCAACTTCCAAGCAGAATGAACGAAAGGAACGGAAGAACCATCGTTCACAAGACGATCTAAGTGCTGGGTAATGGAAAAACCTTCCAAAAAATCCAGATGGGACAAAGACTGAGGAGTGCACAAAATCTTAGCCTTAGAAAACTGAAATCGATGATTGGAATTCCAACAATGTGAGGCAATAGAAGATTTGGAAAGTTCGTGCTTAGAGACATATCTCTCATGCTCTTTGAGCCTAAATTTGAGAGCTCTTCTGGTCTGACCAATATAGCCCAAATCACAAGATTCACAAGGAATATAATAAAGACCCCAACGGTTCTCAGTAGGAATAGGATCTTTAAGGGAAGAAAATTTAAGTTTATTAACAGGTTTAAAAATGACTTTGAAACCAAATTTTTGAGAAGTTTAGAAATTTTGTAGCATAAAGGTGAAAAGAAAGGTAGTACAATTAATTCGTTGTGAAAATTAATAGTATTAGTAGAAGTATTAGGCTTATTAAATTTAGAAACAGCTTTATCAATAATAGAGGGGCTAAAACCACGAGAAACAGCTAAGGATTTTAAGTAACTAATTTCATTATTAAGAGAAGAAGAATCAGAGCAAATTTTGATAGCACGAAACACATAAGTGTAAAAAGCAGAAAGTTTTTGCTGGTAAGGATGATTAGATAGGGCATGAGGAGGTAAAGATATAGAAAAGGGCTTGCGGAAAACAGAAGTAGAGAAACCGTCAGGATTCCTAGAACAAGACACATCCAAAAAAGGTAAAGAATTGTTGCACTCCTCTATAGAGTAATTTGATACACGGATCACGAACTTTGACGTTAATTCTGTGATCCTGTATCCAATTTACTCTAGAAGAGAAGTGCAACAATTCTTTACCTTTTTTGGATGTTCTTGTTTCTAGGAATCCTGACGGTTTCTCTACTTCTGTTTTCCGCAAGCCCTTTTCTATATCTTTACCTCCTCATGCCCTATCTAATCATCCTTACCAGCAAAAACTTTCTGCTTTTTACACTTATGTGTTTCGTGCTATCAAAATTTGCTCTGATTCTTCTTCTCTTAATAATGAAATTAGTTACTTAAAATCCTTAGCTGTTTCTCGTGGTTTTAGCCCCTCTATTATTGATAAAGCTGTTTCTAAATTTAATAAGCCTAATACTTCTACTAATACTATTAATTTTCACAACGAATTAATTGTACTACCTTTCTTTTCACCTTTATGCTACAAAATTTCTAAACTTCTCAAAAATTTCGGTTTCAAAGTCATTTTTAAACCTGTTAATAAACTTAAATTTTCTTCCCTTAAAGATCGTATTCCTACTGAGAACCGTTGGGGTGTTTATTATATTCCTTGTGAATCTTGTGATTTGGGCTATATTGGTCAGACCAGAAGAGCTCTCAAATTTAGGCTCAAAGAGCACGAGAGATATGTCTCGAAGCACGGACTTTCCAAATCTTCTATTGCCTCACATTGTTGGAATTCCAATCATCGATTTCAGTTTTCTAAGGCTAAGATTTTGTGCACTCCTCAGTCTTTGTCCCATCTGGATTTTTTGGAAGGTTTTTCCATTACCCAGTACTTAGATCGTCTTGTGAACGATGGTTCTTCCGTTCCTTTCGTTCATTCTGCTTGGAAGTTGCTGTTGTAAGGTTCTTTTCACTTTCTTCGTCTACCCCCCCTTCCCCCCTCCTGTTTCTTTAATGTGTATGTACGTGTGTTACTGTCTTTCTTTTTCGTTTTTATTAATAAAAAAAAAATTATTTATATATGTATTTATTGTGCTGTCCTGTTCGTGGTTTTTATTTAAAAAAAAAAACGTGTGTGCTATTTGTTTTTTGTTCTGTTTTCTCTTTTTTTGTGTGTGTGTTTGTACTTGTGTGTTCCCTTCTTTATTATTTTTCTTTATTCCTTTTTATTTCTGTATTTTTTGTGCTTCTTTCCTTTCCTTTTTATCCCCTTTTTTTAATTTTTTTTTTTTCTCCCCTCTCCGTGGTTTTGTTCGACTTTTCTTTGCCCCTTGTGGCAACATCTTGCTTGTTTTTCTCTTTTCAGTTCCCTGTGTTCTTTACGTCGAAGGGCTTGGACTGCAGAAGTTCAAAACAATTTTTGAACGAAACACGTATCCTCTTTCCTTTTACTTCTTATGTGTGTTTTTTACAAAGTTTTTTAATTACTTAATTTTGATATGCATTATAATTCTTACATTACTAAATGGTTACTAACTGCTACTTATAAAAAGGGCAAAAACTTACCTCTCCTAACTGGTGAGATGTTTTTAAGTCACTCATTCCATCAAATAGAAAGCAATTACCCAGTTTCTCACGGTGTTCACGAATAAAAATTCGTCGCATTTTCGACGACTCAACTACTGGGGCAAACTCACAATGATATTGGTAAACGCACCATGTTGGTTTTGACAAAACTTCAAAGTAGTTTGCCAAAACAGTAACTGGCTCCCCAGACTTTCCTAAAAGAGTTTTAAAAATAAAATTTCAAAATAGTAATGAAGCAGGATTTTTAGATAAATTTTAATTCCAAAAGCTTTATTTTATCAAGTATACACACTCACAGCATCTAAATTTTCACAGCATGATAAAGTAAAAGAATTATTAAGCAAAATATGGGCAGTGATTTTACTGATTGAACTTCAAAGTTCATGTAAAAGCATAAAAACCTGGGATTAAAGACCATAAAAAATGGAGCAGGTTTTCAACAGAATGAATAAAAGTGGTATGTATGTTTTGCTATTTTTAGTGTGGCAAAATTACTTTTTGGCTTAGACCAGTGCTTCTCAGCTTTTTATGGCTTGACAGCACACTGAAAATATCCAGAATTATTTGCAGCACCTGAATATAAAATTTGCGAAAGTTCTATGACACAAAAAAATTCATAACTAAAAAATTATTGATAAAAAAAACCTGAGGATTGAGCTTGTTTTTGAATGGGTCTTGCTGCAAACAACCCTGTCAAAAATCAGCATAATGGTTTACCCTGCTGCAATTGAATAAAAGTTTCGTGCTTAATAATGTATAGCTCAATGAAAAAGACTGTCAAAAACCACACAGGCTCACAATACAATCTAGTGAAAATACCCAATGCAATACTACTTTAGAGAGAATATCAGTGTTCATCCTAGCCATTTTTCTAAGGGCACTGTGCCCTGCCCGCCCTTTAAAGCAAAAATCCTGCTTTATTTGCCCTTTCAAAAATCTCCACCCCTTTGCCACCCAAAAACACATTATGCTTTTGCCAAAATAAGAGCATAACAATCTTTTGCATTAGCAGTGTAGCACTAAGGTTATTGGCACTCTGCAGTCCTTCAGTTTGCTGCCCCATTCTTTCCCAGTTTCAGCATTCTGCCCTTTAGTTTTCCACCATATTATTGTTAAGTGTTCTGCCGGCCATCATCCTATTTTAGCTTGCTGCCCCGGGCAGAACCCCTTCCCCCCCCCACTCTTATTACACCACAGTTTAAATTGTATAAAAGTGGAGTAACTGCAGAACTTAGTAAATCAGATGATTGACAAGATTTGGTATTCTAAATATATCTTCTGATTTTTAAAAGAATTCTCAACATTTTAATTGAACACATAGCATTGAACAAAAAAGCATTGTTTTTCTCAATTTTTTAAATATACCAAATTAGAAGTGTTTTTAATCAGAATATGTAAAGCCCTTTTTAAATAATGATGCTCTTTTTAAAAAATTCGCACCCTGCCCTTTCCCTTACCTAGAATGAGCTCTGCTATTATATTTGGATGGATTAAAAAAGGATGGAAGAATCATTGGGAGAAATGTATAGACTTACAAGGAGACTATGTAGAAAAATATAAATTTGAAGAAAATATCTTGTTTCTTTGTTAGGTCGAAAACTTTTCAGACAGCCCTCATTTAAAATAAATGAGTACTGATGTCCCTCTTAAGAAACTGATCCTTTCCCCACAGAAATTTTATGCTCGGCTCATTAAAAAAATATATATAGTTAAAATATTTAATATCAAGTAATATCTGGAATAAATTCATCATAATGAGAGTCACCATCAAATTAAAATCTATACCTTGTTTATCTATTACATGAGCCGGACGGGTGTTGTCGTTTCCAGATGCATCTGCACTTCGTCTAACTTCTTGCATTCCCCGTCCTCTGCCTTGAGTATGATGATCACGTTCAGTTAGACTAGCTGCACTCATTGCTTGGGTAAGTCCCTCCATTTGAGTTGGTGGTGGTCTGCTCTGAGTGGCTGGTGGAACAGGATCTGTTCTTGGAGCTCCTCTATGAGTGCGCCTACCACCTCCATTACCTTGCTGAGGATAAACTGCAGCCTGAAGGAAATAATTAAATTTTAGTAACTTAAATATAAATAACATTTAAGAAGCTAAAATGTACAACAGAACAGCAAATCATTCCTTTATAGTAGGTGTGCAAACTCATTCCAGGCAGTTTTGCTGATTTTAGGCATGAAAGTTAAATTTGTCATATGGGAAGAACAGGCATTCCAGCTCCCATTAGTGTACACTGTCCCACAGCAGTCTAGCCGAGAGGGAGTTGACCCTCCCAAGCCAGAGGCTGCTTCACTTGCCGTGTTCCCAAGGGAATGGAGTTTAGCACTTAGACCACTGCAGAACAAGTATATTTAAGCAGTTGTGATGATTTTAATCTTTGTTCATACATTGAATATTCAAAAATGTGGAGGAATTTCATAAAAATTTCATTTAATAAAATCTACACTTTTGCTAAAGTTGTGCAAGAAAATCATGCTTTATTTCAACAAAAACAGAAAAAAAATTAATTTTGTAATTGCAAAATAATTTGAATTTATCAATTTACCATTTCAAATTCAAAAATCGTGCAAATTATCTGAAAACATTTTGTTTAAGATTCAATTTTTATTGTATTCGGCATCATCTGCAACTTTTCTCAATATGTGTGCAGAGGCCTAACTATCAGAGAACAACATGAATACAGATGTTGTGCTGCTATATCAAAGTGGAAAGACGGGGAGAGATGCAACAGGTCTTAATTATTGTTATGCAGCAGTTTGTGATGATCACATCACTTAAGATATTTCTGGGATCACAAAGAATTTGCACCATTGCCTAAATTTTGAATTTCCCAATTGATTAATTCAAAAGAATCTCAACAGACCGTCAACTGAACATTTTCACACTGTTAAGTGGGCTTTTGTTGAGCATGTAGTACAGTGAAAATGAACACCCCATAGGGCATGTGCTAACAATGAATAGTAATGACTTGCATTCTTACCATCGCCAATATTTTTGGCTGCAAAACAGACAAATTTTACTGTTATCAACAATTTGGCCATGTTCTTTGGTGGAAGAGAAGATTTCCAGATGCTGACCAGAAAATCATTTTCAAGCATAATTCTCAATTTACTCAATGTGAAAAATTCCAAGTGCATTTCCCAACTGCTGGATACCCTGTAATTGGTTTGATACTACCCTGTTAATGAAAAACTAGTATCCAGTACAGATTGGTGAATCCTACAGAATGAAGGATTTCAGTTTCTGGAACATACTACTATTTAGTACAGGGTCATTCCATTTCAAATCAACCAGGCCATGTCACCCACCGTCTCAGATTTCTTTGAAAATTTTTATAAATGTAGCCATTAGTGTTCTAACTAACAATATAAAATTTTACTTCAATATCTCTAATACTTTTTAAGATAAAAATTATTAAAATAATGGGAAAGTGACCATAAATGGCATTTTTGCAAACAATTATTTTAATGGTGCTTTTTCAGATAAAAAATCATAACTTTATTTTCAATATATTAAATTGAAATTTATACCAAAATGTTCACAAAGGTTTGGAGATTATAGAAAAAAATTAATTTGATAGTCCTGTTTAGAACTGGAACCCACCAAAAATTCATACTTTGTTTTTCTTCAAAAAAAATTTCATAAAAACAATAATTTTGCAAAAGCTGTTTCAGAAAATGGTGTAGCTCTTAACAAAGCAAACTATTTTTTTACTTACATGTAAATGCATAAAGTAAGATAATTTAAAATAAAAACAGTGGGTATTTGAGTCCTAATAGGTTAATTTAATTAAAAACCAAATATTTTGAAGATTTTTCTTAAAATGTTATGCTGCATGCAAATGTTATTATAAAATAATTGTTTATTTAATTTAAAAAGGTGCTTATTTTATTTAAAAGTTAATATTTAGTTAAAGTTATTTTACTTAAAATTTAATTTTTTTTATTTTTAAAATATAAAACATTTTAAACAAAATCGGAATATACATATAGTAGACATGCATCAAAACTTGGAAGCTTTTCTTTTTTTCATTGTCATCTACAAGTTAAATTACACTCATTCTGACTTATTTTAGAGCAGTAATATAACTTAATTTTATTTTTTTTAATGCAGACAATGCTTTGCTTTTAAAAGAAATCTCACCTGTCAGTAAAAACATGGTATTTATTTACTTTTAATTGAAAATTTTTTTATGGGTCATTGGAAATCAAGTTAAAATAGTTTATTAATGTTTAAATCGGTATTTTTTAAATCAGTTTAAGCAAAAAGGAAAAAGAGAGCGTGCTAATAACAAATAATTTTAAAAAATGGGGGTAGGGGAAAAAAAACAGGCTGTTTTTTTTTTCCCCAGAAATGATGTAACTTTTTAAGTTATTTTTATGCAGTTAAGTTATCCTAGTTTAGAGATTCAAAGTTTTTTAGAATGTCTCTTCAGAAGTTGTTCTATGCACTTTTAGGAACAGTTATTCTAACAGTAATGAAACATGTAGAAAAAAGAATAGTTAAATTTATGAGCTGTACGGTCGGAAAAATTTCAAATTTAAATGTTGTCTCAGCCAATTTTGTAATGTTTTTTTTTTTTTTTTGGGGGGGGGGGGGGGTAAATTGCCTGAGGCATGAAGAAGGCATATCTGTATAGCATTGTTTATATATAAAACAATTATTTATTTATAAATTCAATTTATATTAATTTTTAATTAAAACAATTTTAAAAACTGTTTTGTTTTTTATGATAATTTTGTTTCTTTTTACATCAGTTTAAAAGAACTATGACAGTAGTCTCTTTTCAGTCAACAGGCTTTTGGACTGTAACTAGATCAGATCCCATGCTTTCTGTTTGTTGTGTGGTAAGGAGCTGGTGTAATATGAGAAGATGCAGGGGAGATACTGAGTAGTGTAGGATAGTAAAGGGGTGGGGTCCATTCCCTCTTCCAATGAGTCACCCTCTTGTTGTGAATCTCTTTCTTGGTCAGATGCTTCCAAGGGAATTGGAATGAGTTTTGCCTTTCTTTGGTTAAGTGAAAATGTTGTTTGAGTAATTTGGAATTGTTTTCAGGGATGTTAACTCCAACACTCGATTTGGGAGCACCCCGGGAGCAGAAAAAATTTCATTTGGGAGCACCTCGGGAGCAGAAAAATTCCATTTGGGAGCACCTCGGGAGCACAAAAAAATAGTTTCCGAGAAGAAAACTAAGATTCGAGATCAGAATTAACATGATTTTGGAGCATAAAATTGAAGATTTAGGAACACAATAAATGCATACAAGAAAAGCAAAGTTTGCAAGCAAACACCATTTGCTAAAAGCAAAACACTATTTGAAAGCACTTTAGGAAAGCTCTGGAAAAAAAGGGTGTATACAGGCTATGCAATCAGCAACTTGGTAAAAACAATACATGGATTTACATGGACGGAAGGAATTTTTTTTGTGTGTCACCGTAATATACTGTTTTCTTTACGGACCGGTCTGGTTTAGATCAGGGGCGGCCCTGCGGTACATTGACACCCACTCCACCCTACAAACGTAGAAAAAGACGTCCCTTTTACTTTTTTCAAAATTGCTTTTATGATTTTAAGTTGGAAATCGTGCCCCTTCATAAACAAAAAACGGTGCGCATTGCGATGATTACTTGTTTGCCTATCTGGCCGGCCCTGATTGAGGTGACTAACAAAGCCCGACTGGTCCGTTCCGGGGCGGGTAGAATGGCTTCGGAATGCAGCTTTCGTACGCAGTTTGAATCTTGCTTTACTGCAAACTAGCTTTCCATACACGCTTTAAAAGATAAATGAGCGTGGCAAAAATTTAAAAAAGAGTCAAAATGACGTATTCGGCGCAGACCGGCGCAAAAATCGGCTACAAGCGCAGTTCGGCGCAATATTTCTGTTTCGGCGCACCCTGAAAGAGTCAAAATGACGTATTCGGCGCAGACCGGCGCAAAAATCGGCTAAAAGCGCAGTTCGGCGCAAGAATTTGTGTTTCGGAGCAGCTCGGCGCAGAATTAACATCCCTGTGTTTTTGATGTTCTCTGGGATTGTTGAAGTTATTTTAAAGAGTTAAACCAATAATCTATAGTCTGTTCACGGAAACGAGAGAAGGAAAGTAAACAAATGGGTTACCAAAGAATTACATTTTTTGGCACCAATCCCTAGTTAGGTGAGTAACTTTTAATTCCAAGCAGCGTAAATGGAAGAAAGCAGAAATTCACACTGTGTTTGGCACTTTGGCAAAATGCCAGGTGTTTACTCAACGTCAGTTTACACGTGCAATTGTTTAGTTTTGTTCTCTTGACTCGGCGAACGCACTATAAAGCTAAATTATTCAGCTTGATAAGCTTTGTAATAATAAGCATTGTATAAGCTTTGTAAGCTCATTTTTTTTTATCTAATTGAAAGTAAATTAGAATGTTTTTTTATTTTGTGCTACTACTGAATATCAGTTACATTTAATATGGCAGCAGAATATTCCCAGACGTGCTGTAGGTATTGGCTAAGAAAAATGGAACTGAATGAAGCACTGCATTATTAAGCCTTCAGACTTTAACTTAATAAGTTTGAGAAGTAATGTACAATCGGAGCTTTTACTTAATATTTGTGAACATCAAAAATCATTTTATTTGAATAAATTTGAAATATTTCAAACATCATGTTTTGACCCATTGAAGTGCCATAAAAGAAAAAAAAAAATGTTTCAGAACCATTAATTCAAATTTATCTGAGGTAATTAACAAATTGCCAAACTGTGAAAAATCGATTTCTGGACAAAAAATGTAGTTTTTGTAGGAAGAAGGTACATAAACTTATTTCTGAGCTTGATGACAAAGTATCAACTGGCAGTGATACCAGTGACAAAGTATCAACTGGCAGTGATGAAATGTCACAAATTTGAAATTGCCAATTTCAAAACAAGAAGCTTCAGAAGATGTTAATGTATTATTACAAAACATAGGTGAATCTCCATTGAAATTGATTGATTGAAGGAACGCAACTACTTTTTTTTTTTTCCTCTGGTAAAATACTGAACACAAGTGTCACAATCAGTCATAATTAATATTTTCATTTTATACCAGTGATGTCGCTAGACTTTGGAAGAGACGGGTCCTTGGGACCCAGGACTCCAAAATTCACAGGTCCTTTTTTCCAAAAAGTGGGTCCTTATCGATATAAAAGCATTTGGTTAATTTCACGACTGATGTTATCATGTCTCACCCATTTTGGTGTGCTGATGCGTATGAATATCTTATTGATAAATAACCTAAAACTTATATTTCAAAAAATAAATAAAATGAATTATAATTAATCAAAAAATTTTATGTGACATGCATGTCATTTACTTTGCCTTCACGGCAAAGCCTTCCTGATGACACCCTGAATCCTAATAATTAATAAATCCTAATAATAAAATCCCCTGTACAGTAAAAACCGGGAGAAAGGCTGCATCGGTAGAAATGTTTAAGAAAGTAAAATGTACTCGCAGAACAGCCGCAACATCTTAAATTATTAAAACTACAATAAAATACCGTTCAAGCACCCCTCCATCTTATATTAATTTAAAAAATAATTACTATGTATTAATAAATTTATCACAAGGAAAATCAGAATATATTTGAGGAAGGAAAGTATATACAACAGTAAAATATGGAACACCCCCCCCCTTTTCTCTTCTAGATTGTTTAAAATATTTACCGCTTCTATAGCTTATAGATTTCATTTCTAAATAATAATTGTCAGATTTAATATAAAACAAATCATTGTTTACATTTACACAAGCGAATATTAAAAATAAATAATGAAAAACTTTATTCAATTCCGATAGTCCACGATCTCTAACGGAACAACCTCTAACATGAAAACTGAAGTGTGAGAAAGGGAGTGGGGGAGGGAGAAAGGAGAAGAACGTCAAAGTAACCCCCTTTTCTCTTCAGCTTAACCACGTGTGCACACAGCACGATATATATCCCGGGTAAAAGCAGAGTATAGGGGAAAACTCGCAATGCATCATGGGAAAATGAACACTCCTATGCCTCCTTTCAACTAGGGATCTTTCTACCCTGCATTTCCCCCCCCCATGTAGGGGAAGTGTTACTCCGCATTTGTGTGCATGTAAACGGGCCCACAAAGCCGTTCACGATGTCAATCTCCCCAAGTAAAACACGAGCAGTTTGTGTTTTACTAGAGATTTACCCAAAATTGGCAGTCTGAATGCACCCTCACTCACCTTTTTTTTTCAAAAATTTTGTATGATGGAAATTACGCGTCCCGGGGGACGCGTTGTAACTTTTCTTTTGCGTCCCATCATCGATTTTTTGCGTATTTGACGCGTTATAGCGCGTAAGCGGCATCACTGTATACTAAAGCAAGTTAGTATGTTTCTTATTTAATTTGTAGTCAGTGATTCAAAGAAATGTTCAAAAAATCTTCAGCACACATTTTCTAATTAATGTTCAAAATTTGTCTAAATTTTTTTAATTAAGAAAATATTAATTAAATAAATCCTATTTTACACATTTAATTGCATACAGCTATTTTTTTAAAGAAAAATGTTTGTTTTTTAACTAAAGTATTAATTTTTAGTTGACAATAAAAAAAGCTAGAAAAATTTTGACGCATGTTAACTATATGTATTTCCGATTTTGTTTAAAAAATTTTAAATTTTAAAATAATTTAAATTTTAAGTAAAATAACTAATTCATTATTAACTTTTAAATAAAATAAGCACCTTTTTAAATTAAATAAAAAAAAATTTATAATAACATTTGCATGCAGCATAACATTAAGAAAAATCTTCAAAATATTTAGTTTTTAATTAAATTAACCTATTAGGACTCAAATACCCACCGTTTTTATTTTAAATTATTTTACTTTATGCATTTACATGTAAGTAAAAAAATAGTTTGCTTTGTTAAGAGCTACACCATTTTCTGAAACAGCTTTTGCAAAATTGCTGTTTTTATAAAATTTTTTTGAAAAAAACAAAGTTTATGAATTTTTGGTGGGTTCCAGTTCTAAACAGGACTTAATTAATTTTTTCTATAATCTCCAACCCTTTTTTATAAAATTTTTTTGAAAAAAACAAAGTTTATGAATTTTTGGTGGGTTCCAGTTCTAAACAGGTCAAATTAATTTTTTCTATAATCTCCAAACCTTTGTGAACATTTTGGTATAAATTTCAATTTAATATATTGAAAATAAAGAAAGTTATGATTTTTTATCTGAAAAAGCACCATTAAAATAATTGTTTGCAAAAACGCCATTTATGGTCACTTTCCCATTATTTTAATAATTTTTATCTTAAAAAGTATTAGATATATTGAAGTAAAATTTTATATTGTTAGTTAGAACACTAATAGCTACATTTATAAAAAATTTCAAAGAAATCCGAGACGGTGGGTGACATTTTTGAAATTTATTGGTTGATTTGAAATAGAATGACCCTAACAGTAAAGTCAGCTAAGGAATTATCAAAATTCAAACACCCAAAAAAAGTTTTGCCATGTGGCAAAATATTTAGTATTCTTCCTTTAGGAAGCAGTATAAAGTTTCACAACTTAGAGCATCGGGTTTCAGTGGGAGTTAGAACAAAACATACTTCACCTGTTTTAAATGAATTTCAAATGCCCGACAGGACAGTGGTATGTAAAGAAATCTTTTGTTGCTATTTCCATTGTGTGTTGCGCGTGGTTTGAGAGCTTTCCCCAGATTAGCTTTTCCCCCCGTAAATTTCAACTGGTCATCTAAATGTCATAAATTTAGCCAGAAGAATGCCCACTATACCCAGTAGTCATAATCTTTGTAGTTGCCTGAGGCAAGGATGGGCCAGTAAAGACATTGGGCTTGTAACCGGAAGGTTGTGGGTTCAATGACATACTACTGAAGAGCACTATCA
Source organism: Cheiracanthium punctorium (assembly GCA_038373885.1). Taxonomy (NCBI): domain Eukaryota; kingdom Metazoa; phylum Arthropoda; class Arachnida; order Araneae; family Cheiracanthiidae; genus Cheiracanthium; species Cheiracanthium punctorium. The sequence continues at coordinate 45,104 of JAWZYV010015117.1, read as the reverse complement.
GACTTGCCAACCTGGGAAAATCAAAATTGTGTAAAACGGCGCGTGAACGGAAATTTCGACACTTTCTGCTATACAACGTGTGACCGTTATTTTTTACCTTTCACTATAGAATGCACGATTATTATTTTTAATGCATTTTATATCACAATTATTTGTTGTAAGTTTACGTATTAAATAAAGCTAAGAACAATAAAAGAAAATGAAGTTGTTGAATAACAGGCAAATCAGTTAATACACCATCTTCCAGATTTCTGGTAACAATTTATTAATTATAATCACTTAACTGACTTGAAAAAACTCATTTTGACTGTGCTGACTTCAAAGAAGCAGCAGTAGCTTTTTTGCCTTTATTCAGAAAATCAGAAGTAAAAGTTTTCTGGAAGCAAGATTTTTCGCTGTTGGCTTTTCAAAATCTTATTAAACAAGTTGCACCTGAATTCAATTCTGTTTTTCCGAATAATACTGAAAACCCTCTCACATTCAGCATGGTCAGCTGCTGAAATAGGAACATTGTGTTTGATCAAGAAAGATGTAAATAACAGTTCTGCATGAATAACGTCCGACTGTCCCAAGGGCTGATTAAGGGGGGGAGGGGGCGACCGCCCCCCCGAGAAAAAGAAATTAATGTAAAAGATCCTAAATTGCTTCCATAAAATGGATATATGTCAATCTTCTAACCGCTCCCCCCCACCCCCGAGAAACTTGCATTAATCTGCCACTGGACTGTCCGTCCTCTTTGAAATATGTTTGTAGACTTTTTCTGCTGTTAGCACGTTTCACATTTTCACTGTGTTTTGACGAACTCACGTGGCGAGAAATGTCATACTTTTCTCCGTGAGAAAAGGTGAAATCACTCCGGCACACCTTACAATAAGCAAATTTCACTCCTTTGACATATGATACTATACATGCCCATTTTTTGCTATAACTTTTTTTAATAAGTTATGCTGTTCTAGTGGCCATTACAGGCCATTTATCGAAAATAATCCTCAGAAAATCAATCTAAGTATGCTCATACCACCGTCTACCAATGTCTCTTAACTGCAAAGTGGGAGCGTGCGCGCGCTGATAACTAAGAACGAACACCACGTGAGACGGACAAGTCACAGGAGAAAGACATACTCCCTACTAAGCGATTCTCCCATTCGCTCTACTCTATGACGTCATGACTGGGTAAACCAATTAAGAAATACTCTGTGTCACATCTGGAAAAAGATTTTTTTCTTTGCCTCAGTGGCAACTAAGAAAAATATTTTGATGCACATTGTATCAACATGGATGTGGAATGTCGATCATGGTGCCAATGATGTGCACTTACATCCATATTGAAAAGGCAAAAAGGCCCAAACATAGAACATTTCATTTGAAAACCTAATACATTTCTTTTAAATATCAATTTCTGTTTTAAAGAAATAAACACAAGTTAGGAAGAAAATATCCGGAAATGCGTAAAAAAAGTGCTGTATGCGTAAAAGCGTAAACAGCAGTCGAAATGCATAAATTTTATGCGTAAAGCGTAAAAGTTGGCAAGTCTGAAATATATTTTTATAAAGTACACGAATTCACACATTTTTATTATTTGAAATATTATTTGGAACTAAAAAAATATTTAGCATGGAAACCTAAACACATTTTTTAAGTAATTGTTTAAAAAATATATAAAAAATTGAGAGCTACCCAGGATTTCTATGCCCACTCCTGCGTAAGCCACTGGTATTAAAATAATTCAATAAAGTTCAGTATGTTTCTAAAATGTCGGCGTTTAGGGGGCCATCTGCCCTATTTTATGGTACATTTTATTCCATGGAATACGCATAGTCCGGTGCAACCATTCTTTCTGTATGAAATGAGTGATAATTTTTGTTTAAAGAATGCTCTCATATATGCACCCACAGAAGGGGCTAACCCCTTTCATCCCAAAAGTGCAGAAATAGAATTGGAAATATCTTAAAAATAGATCATTCTCACTGAATTTAACAATTTAATTTAAAATATGTTAATTTTTAATTTACTTCAAAAAATCGTCCAGCAAAAGAAGTTTTTGATATGAAATAAGAACTCACAAATAAAGATATTATGCTTGTAGAGACGCAAAGTAGTTTATATCATACAGAGATCCCCTGCCCTGTGAATTTAATATATGTGGCCCAATCCCTGGATCTCAGTATTCGAGAGCCCGCTCCCAGAAAAAACACGAGTCACAAGCTTTCCTTTACACTTTTTATGATGAACAGGTTAAACCAGCGTTCAGAATTTTAAAAAGGGGGGGGTTGAGAAAAAAAAGAATGGCATATGTCTTTGGAAGATTTCTATGTGCACTCCGTAATTCGGATAATTTAGCATTGTATAAAACCATAAATGTGTATAAAAACAATCTGTAAATCAGAGAAAATAAGCTCTAAATACAACTTTGTACAACTTAGCTAAAAAAATTCATTTTGGTTAGGTTTTGTTATGGGTTTATGTATGGGCGGCATATACCCATAACAACACCCTATTACTGATTCTATTAGTAGTAACGAGTAACGAATACTTAGTAACGAATAGCAAACATCTAAGTAACAAATACATACGGATACTCATTTTGTCGTTACTTTTACAGCACTATTTAAGAATGCTAATCTGAAGAAGAAAATTAGGGAGGTTCTTTAAACACTTTGCTAGGAACAGCAACACAGCACATCGAAAAATTTTAAATTACACTTTTGGTGAATTTGGAGCAAAAATGTCCAAAAATGATATTTTGTAGCAGATTGGAGCATCATCATTGATTTGGTACAATTTGGAGCGGCTGGCACATCCCTGATGGATGACATCAGAATTATTTTTATCTTATTTGCATTACTGGGATAAGGAGCTTCTAAAATCGAAAAAGATTGCACTCATCATTGACAATTGTTCTGCTCACTCTCATGCCAGTAACTTACAAAACATAAAACTGGGGAGGGGATACATTTCAAAGGACTTATTTCTCACACTAATACATTTTAACAGATTTTGCTACCCATACCAGTTTCTTAAAAATGTTGCGAATGGAACTTCTTTTTGAAAAGTGTGGGAGGGGAAAAAAAAAAAAAAAAAAAATCCATCTCGTGTTTGCAATAAAAATCTTAAAATCCAGAATGCCAGTAAATAGTTTTTTTCCCGGCATGCTGGCTGTTGTGGGGGAATACAGTAATACAAAGATGTTTATATATGCAAATACATTACCGGTGCTTCACCTCCTCTCTCCGCTTCGTTTCCAGGTCGACGTGATTGTTGATCTCTGTTCCCCCGCGCCCTGCCTCGAGCTCTTCCTTTAGGTTGATTCTCCATAATCTGAAACACAATAAATTATTTAAACATGCAAAGGAAGAAGTGAAGACAATACTCCAAAGCAGTGTTTACAAAAACAGGAAGATCCAAAAATGGTGTGCCAATGCTACTAATCTGCAGTTTTGTTTGTGGCAAGTGTAGGTGCAACACTAAAATTATATTAGTACATGAGCATTCTCCCTAGAAAATTATGTCAACTAGGTAGCCATCAGAAATAAATGATGTTGTACCCAGTGATGTAAAATACCCGGGTATTTATTTTCAAGGGTATATACCCAAAATGGGCATTTACCTGGGTATTTATTTTTGAATTAACACTATTGTTTAAAAAAAGCTTGTAATGGTAGGTAAGGATATTCATGCACACACACACATATATACATTAAGAAAAAGAATAAATGAGAAACTTAGGAACCCTTTACAAATTCGTAAAATCTCCCAAAATTGTGTTGATTTGACATGGAATGACCCTATCAGTTTTTGACATAACCTAACCCTGGGGAGGAGGCAATTATCCCTTGTTTTAAAATAATTTCTTACTTTAATAAAAACTACAGAACAATGTTTTGACAACTTTTAGCCTTAACTGTTTTTGTTTCAGAATTTATCCTTATTTTATTCAATAAAAAAAAAAAAAAAAAAAAAAAAAAAAAAAAAAAAAACTTTCCTTCTACACAATGGCAAATGCAAAAAAGTATAAAATACTATTACATAGTATAATAAAATATACCATGAAACAGGGTTCATACCTACTCATTTTATTTAAAAAAATATTCCCAGAGTTTTCAAGATTTTTCATGAATATCCAGTCATCACAAACATTAGAACATTTTGCTGAGTAAATATTTAACATTTTTATGTTCTCTACTTATTAAAAATTATAAATATGAATAAAAAATTTAAATTATATTAAAACTAGGTTCACCCCCTCCCCCTTCCATCACATAAGCAATGCATTAGACCGATACCAAAAAGGTTTAATACGTAAATTATAACTTATTAGAACACCATATGAATTAAAGATTGCGTCTTCTCCAGGAGGAAAATACTAATCAAGTTAATCTTTGATTGAAACATAAAAGTTAAATTATCACATTTTATTTCTTATTAACATGTCTATTAAGAATTTACAACAGTTCTTTTTAATAGAAACTTCTTTGCTATGGTACAATAATAAACAGCATATTGCTGTTATTAAAATACCGCCCCCTTTTTTTATGGCCTAGGAATACCGAGTTGCACCGAATAAAAACAGAATATAAAAAAACGGTGGGGGGGGGCAACATTTGATTTTCCAGGTTTTTAAAAGAATTCATTTTTTCACGAGGGTACGCAGAGTTTGTAATAGATCCAATTTCCCTTCCATGAAATGGATGTATACGTCAATCTTCTAACATTAATCCGCCACTGCGTATTCTACATACAACACAATTCATGTTCTTGAACCTGAAAGAGCTACATAAAAGTAACACTTCAAAAAAGCTTTAAATAACGAAAATATGAAAGACACTTTGTTTTCCCTCTTCGCAGAAATTCTTACTGCAAAATAGCTCGCGTAACCACAGACATGTCAGTGCGCGAAACAAAACAAAAGAACACGAAAAAGTACTTGTCCGAAAAAACACTCTTGTTAATTATACAAGCTCATAAATAGAAAGAATAAATCATCTGCACAGTAGAAATACTTATAACATAACAAATATAAAATACCACAACTTACTTTTATAATTCCACGTGGTTCTAGGGGGTACCTGATATACACAATGTCCACAGCACCAAACGCAACTCCACAACTTCGAAAGCCGATTGAAATAATACAAGAAGAATGTGGAAGAACAAGAATGTGATTTCAAACTTGGCTCCACCGGTGTCTTTGTAGGTTTGCTCATCTGAAATATTCTGTCGCCAAGCACTAGTCAATGACCAATCTGATTGGATATTCAAATGGTAAGGAGTACAACTTCTGGCAAGTTATGGACATTTTGGCAACATGTTAGCAATTTCCAAATTTTAAAACAAAGAAATACCCTTCCTTATTTGTCTAAGGGTAGCATTCGGAGCCGCCAATGAAATTGCTCCAACCACAGACTTAGGCCTAGATGACGGTTTTCAAGCCTAGACCATACGTCCCCAATTTCTGTGTTTTTTGGAATATGCCTAAGGTGACCAAACGTCCCCATTTTCCGGGGACAGTCCCCATTTTCAGGACGTTTTTCAAATTGTCCCCAGAATGTAAAAATGGAACTGGGGACAATTTTTAATTATTGCATTGTTTTTCAATTAAATTACCGTTAATTATTGCATTAATTATAAATGTCCCCAGTTTTGTTGTCAGAATCGGGGACATGTCCCCGATTCTGACTACAAAAATCTGGTCACCTCAGATATGCCCTCGGAAAGTAAAGAAGCAATTGAGTAACCCTCCAAAAAAAGTATTCGATCAAGAGAGAAATTTCCTATTTTAGATTTGCAAATAATAATTGAGTTTTTGAAAAACGCACAACTTGATAGAAATATGGAAAGTTATATTTATACATAGCTTAATTCATATTCTATGATAAATAATTTTTAATATACGAAACCAACGTGGGAAATTCCTCTCTTGCTCGAATACTTTTTTTGCAGGGTGTACAATTTTTAATTATTTTGTTTTTATTTAGATTAATGTTAATTATTTCATTAATTATAAAATGTCCCCAATTTTGTCTCAGAATTGGGGACTTATACTCGTCCCCAAATATAGATCTTTTTTCATTTTGTCCTCAAAAATACTCTGACTTCTTGGGGACGCGAAAAGCCCCAAAATTTAACGATTTGTACTTTTTCCCTGAAAGTTTCGGTTTATTTCCTTGAGAAAAAATTGAAGAAGTAAAAGATAAAACAACTGGAAGCGCCTTCTATTCAGAGAAACAATGAAATTCGATCTCTGAAACGTTTGTTGTCATTGTGCGTGTAGCGGGTACAGACATTCAATAAAGTATTCGTCTATGAGTCAGATTTCCCATTTTAGTTTTGTTAATGATTAATCACTTTTCAGGAACAATCATGCTTTAAGTATGAAATTGACGTACGAAATTTTTCTTACACTCGAATACTTTTTTACAGGGTGTACAAAGTTTCACGAAAAATTATCACAAAATGAACCAATGTATAAAGCAAGGCCTTCTGAAAAATACAAATACTATGCCAAGAGTTAAATTTTGAATAAATTGCAATCTTTTAACATGATGTTCCTTTCATATTTCTGGTTTAAATAAATATTTATAGATGAACTAGCAGCCCCGGCAAACGTTGATTTACCATACAAATTATTCCTAGCATTATTTTAGTAGAAGGAAATGACTAACTTATTGTAAGTATGTGAGGATGTGGTATATGAGTAGAAGAGGCATGGAGCGCTGTGAACGATACTGGAATATAAAAATAACACACTGCCAAACATTTATATTTTTAATTCATTGTAATTTATTCTTTAAATTTATATATATCGCTAATTACAATAATTTTACAAAAAATAATATCAATCCCTTAACGCAATAGAGTGTACAATATTTTTTGTTATCCCATCTTTAGCTAACACAAACAAACTGGATGGTTTGACCACTCGAGAGCATGCCACGTATAATTGTCCGTGTGAAAAACATGGTGTGCTCAAATCTAAGCCACAAACAGACATAGTTTGGCCTTGAGACTTATTGATAGTCATTCCATAAAAAATTTTGTCAAAAAAAAAAAAAAAAAAAAAGAATGACAATCTGAAACACTTTCAGATTTTAAATACGCACTATAGTGCTATATATTAAAATCATATCATAATTTATGTGTCGTCCCTATTTTTCTTTCTTATTACATTTACTTGGAAAGTGTATCACAATTAATGACTGTGCTGTATTTTTATTTCTTGTTTCGTAAAACCCATCTTTGGAATCGAAATCTATCGCCTACTAAAACAATTTTACAATTTTCGCCAAGTATATTTACAACTATACTTCACCGTTTATATATTGTTTCGAATGTTCATCATAACTCCGCTTTAACCTGTACTCCGCTTTAACCCGGGATTTTCCATTTTTTTAAAGCCCGTTTACATGTGAAAATGGAAAATCCCGGGTTAAAGCGGAGTACAGGGGTAGACGGGCCTCATATTTCTAAACAGTATTTTGGGGACAAATCAAGCATTGTCCTCGAATCCAAGGAAAACTTGGGGACACTAGAAAATATTTTTGGGGACTTATTCGAGGACACAGCATATTACCATGTATACCCATACTTTAAATCTTGACTGACTTTGATACTTAAAAATGAACTCTAATAGCTCTTTATATCAATTGTGTATTCTTATTTCTAATAAATGAATGGAAGTATTTCATTCATTTATAAATATTTATTTAAACCAGAAATATGAAAGGAACATCATGTTGAAATATTGCAATTTATTCAAAATTTAACTCTTGGAATAGTATTTGTAATTTTCAGAAGACGTTGCTTTTTACATTGGATCATTTTGTGATCATTTTTCATGAAACTTTGTACACCCTCTAACAAAAGTATCCGAGGGCAAGAAAATTTTCGTACGTCATTTTCATATTTAAAGCATGGTTCTTCATGAAAGGTGATTAATCATTAATAAAACTGAAAGGGGAAATTTGGTTCATAGTCGAATACTTTATTGAATGTCTGTACACGCTACACACACAATGACAACAAACGTTTTCAGAGATCGAATTTCATTGTTTCTCTGAGTAAATGGCGCTTTTAGTTGGTTTATTTTTCTTATTTCTTCAGTTTTTTCTGAAAGAAATAAACTAAATGGAAACTTTCAGGGAACAAAAGTACAAATTTTTAAATTTGGGGACATTTGAGGACAAAGTATTTTTGGGGACAAAATGAAAAAAAAATCTATATTTGGGGACTGTCCTCGAATTTCGAGGACGTATGGTCACCTTAAGTTACCATGACGATTTTTTGCATTTATGTGGCAATCGTAATTTAGAATTAAAATGGCGATTTGGAACAACATGTAAGTACAGCATGCCGTTACATTTTTATTTATTTTGGATTGCCAATTAATGTAGTTTTAATAATTAAGTGTCTTAAAATTCCTTAATTGGTGCGTTTATAGCTAATTTGTTTACTTTAGTTTTCATCAAGTTCTTTTGGGAGCGTTGAAACTGTACTTACGTATTATCCCGGCGGTCACTTCTGCCAAACTACTTTTTCGTCAAATTTGCTGGCAAACTGTTGCCAATCGTATTCCAAACCATCAACAATTTTATGTGCCCAGCATTTACCTTGGTGAAAAATTGCTTGTCTTGGCGGACCGCTGGGATAATACGTAAGTACCGTTGACACTTGTGCATAACTCCCAGAGACCCATGACTGCAAGGCTCGCCAAAGTACGGGCATTTTTTAGGGTTGCGAGAGTGGGGGCGTTAAAATAGGAGTCAACTCTTTCTTGTACACCCTCCAAAACAAGTATTCGAGCAAGAGAGAAATTTCCCACGTTGGTTTCGTATATTAAAAATTATTTATCATAGAATATGAATTAGGCTATGTATAAATATAACTTTCCATATTTCTATCAAGTTGTGCGTTTTTCAAAAACTCAATTATTATTTGCAAATCTAAAATAGGAAATTTCTCTCTTGCTCGAATACTTTTTTTGGAGGGTGTACCATACAACACATCTTTGGAATCGAAATCTATCTTAAAATAGCCTACTGAAACCGTTTTACAATCTTCGACAGGCATATTCTTCCTATAGCCATATTCCAACTATACCACAAAGACATTTTAAATACTGTTTGGAATGGGCATCATAATCCATGAGTGTACCGTGTTTTCCTTACTTGTTCTACAAAGCACTTCTTCGGAATAGAAATCTATATTAAAATCGCCTAATAAAACTGTTTCGTAATATACGCCAGGCGTTTTCAAACTATACTCAAAATATATTTATAATAAACTAGCGGCTACCCGCGACTTCGTCCGCGTCGGCTTTAGAATTAGGTCCCGAGAGAAACGAAGCATGTGTGAATAACAAATATGTTTGCGACTAAAGAAACTGCATTTAAATATTATTTGCTTTTTACTTATTTTAAATGAAGTATAATGCATGGTAGTATACTTCAGTTAAAATAAGAGAGTATACTAAATTTAGATTTTTTTCAGGCATTTGGCGAGTAGAGACAGTTACGACAGTATTTGCGAACTGTTTTGGGTGTTCTTGTAAAAGAAATATTTATGCTATATGCAGGAATTTTAGCCTATGTTAATTAGGAATAGTGCAGCTTTCTATTAGCGAAAAAGTTTTAGAATCGGTTCTAAAGTTACAGAGATACCAATAGAGCGTAATGTATTAGAATTATTTTGAGTGTTCCTGTAAAGGAACTATTTGCGCTACATGCATGAATTTTAGCCTATAATAAAGAATAGTGCAGCTTACTATCAGTGAAAAAAGTTTTGGAATCGGTTCAGTACTTACAGAGATACACATAGAGCGTAATGTAATTCTTATGAGTATCCCTGTAAAAGAACTATTTGTGATATATGCATAAAAGGTAGCCTAAAACACTCAGGGTCCCCCCAGTGTCTAAGAGGTTCTGCTCTCAAAACTTGAAGGTGGGAGGTGCCAGGTTCAAACCCCGGTCGCGCCTGTCGACCTAGCCGCTCGCAGTTTTCCGTGTTTTTTTAAAAAAACTCGCGAAAATACGGGCTAGGATACCTTAGAAAATTCCACACACAGTTATTCTCCATATACGCCTAGGACCCTATAGGCCTAGGACCATATAGGCCTAGGAATTTCAATCAGTGAAGAAAGTTTTAAAATCGGTTTAGTAGCTACAAAATTTCCATAGAGCGCAATGCATTAGCATTATTTTGAGTGTCTTTGTAAAAGAATTATTTATGCTATATGCTTGAAAGGTTGCCTGTATGTTAATCCAGGGCATAAACTACCTTCATTACAAATTTTTCCAACCATTTTTGTGTGATTCAGTCCAAAACATCGAAACACATAAACGTACACATTTATATTATTTGTAGGATTTGGAAATTTACGAACTTTAAGAAACACATCTGGACTTTTCTTGGTACTTACCTATTATCCGGGCGGTCATTTCCGCCAAACTGTTTTTTCGTCAAATGAGTTGCCAAACGTATTCAAAACCATTAATAATTTCATGGGCCCGGCATTTATCTCTGCAAAAAATCGCTCGTCTTGGCGGATCGTCGGGATAATACGAAAGTACAGTTTTCTTTATTTATGCTTTTTGATTTGGCGTAAAATCAACATAATTTCCATACTTATTTATGTTTTCGAAATGCATGTGATTTTGCCAATAGAATTTCTGCTTTATTTCAAAAGCATAAATTATTTTGTGCGGGTGATAAAACGGTTTTTAATTAATAGTTAGAAAAGTAATTAAAATTTCCGAGCCTCAGGTACACTTTACCGAAGTCATGCGTCCAGGCATGCTCAAATTTTCAAAGATCTGCTTTTTGTAGATTTGTCTGGAGGACATTCATTTTTATTATTAGAGATAGATAGATATATTTGGCATAAAACTGGCATAATTTCCGTATTATTTAATGTTTTTCAGATGCGCGTGCTTCTTTATTGAAGTAATAGCATTCTTGTTAGCTCAAAATATGGATCATATGATACGGGCGAAACTCGCCAAGCATGGCAACGTAAAAACGGTTTTAAATTAATAATTAAAAATCTAAAATTTTAAGTAGCCTATAACCATCTCCAGGGTCCCATCTACATCTAAACCACAATGCATCCTAATCGATTCAGCAGTTTAGGCGTGATAGCGTCATAAACAAACAAACAAACAAACTCACTTTCGCATTTATAATATTACTTAGGATTGTCACGTTTTGGCATCACATTTAGCGATCAATTTTCAAAAATTGCAAACCATGTGCGACTTTTAACATTTTATTAACGCCCCCCCCCCTCTCCAAGTTATCTGGCAAACACATTTGAAAAGTGACTCAACGCGTTAATGTCTACACAAAAAACCTCATTGAAATTAATAGCACTCTGGTGCTAAAAATTTTAGGGTGGACCGCCCTTATGACTTAGGGGTATGAGTAACGTGACCATTTATTTTTTCCTTCAAAACGGGACATCTAATACTTTTTTGGCAATAGTCGGGGCGGTCGTTATTAGCAACGGGCCTGCGTATGAATTGCCATCGCTGAAAATGAGTTTATCATTGAGGCCTGTTTTCCCCCAGTCACAGTGTTCTATTTTATTATTCTAAGTATTATAAATGTTATATTATTTTATTATTTTAAAACAATTTTTTATACTTTTGTCGTACTAAAGAACTTTAGATGTAGGTAATCGTTTTGTGAATCTTGCGCCATTTTCTTTCATGAAAATTTATCCTAAAATTCGAACATTTTGCTCTGAATGTAAAGGTACGTGAACACTTTTATAATGTATTTAGAAATTATAAAAAATATGTATGTAAATCATGTTTAGTGAATAATTACTCATGTGTTATTTACAAATAAATTATTTTAATCAGAAATCGTATTACTTGAGTAGTTTTTATTCTTGTAAATAAGCATGACGTTGTGATACTATTTAGACAATTTAATTTTGCCAGTTGAGAATGCTATTTATCAGTTATATATGCCTTGATTATGTGCTTAAGACTTACATCTGGTACAGTGCAGAAATAGTGTAAATTATAAATTATTTATTTTTGCCCGTTTATACAGAAACTTCAAATGTAGTTAATATTTTGTACAAGCGTTCATTATGCTTGCTCATTTCCTAAGTTCGATTGAGAAAGCGACAAAAGAATAATATATACTACATGAAATGTCTTTATTAAAGAATAATTAATTCAGGGATCGCGCTATAGAGCGTATTTTATCAATTTTCTCCAATATACAGGATATCCCGAAAACACTGAAATGCGCTTTAATACATCATTTGTTAAAGATTAATGTTGAATTGTTTAAAATAACGTAGGAAATACGAACGTTCATGAAATATTCATTATAAAAATGTCTTGTGTATTTAGTTATTTTAAAGTATACTAAATATCCACTTGTGAAACTAAAATAAGCAATCGTGAATCATGAGAGTAAGCGCTACTTTGTTTTTCCTTCAAATTATATGCATCTATTTTCTTTATGTAAATATGTATCATAGCAAACAAATTAATCATGAGTTCGTACTTGAATTAGTAACACAATTACTACTTAAAACTACATTAAATAACGTTTGAAAGCGCTGGGAAGCTTAAGAAATGCCTGATGTATACGTGAAGACTCGAGCAGCCGTAGGCCTCTTTGGATAGCTCATCAAAATACACGCGCAGGCCCGTTACTAATTGCGAAGGCCCCGCAATAGTGTATTTATTTTCTTCCTCAAAACGAGACATCTACTGTTTTTAAGGTAATAGTGTAGGGAGACTGATTTGACAAGTCTGGGTATCTTTTAGTTGTTAAGAAAACGCGCAAAAAAGCTTAATGTTAACATCAAAATAAAATGAAAAAAAAAAACTTTGCTAAAACACATATACTGTAAAAAATAGTGTTAGACGTACGTTTCGGGTGGTATACCCTTCTTCGACTTCAAAAACACCATCCGATACAAGGCAGGAAGGTAGGAAAGTGAGAAATGTAAACAAAAAGACACGGAAAAAAAGAGGTTGTCGTTCGGAAGGAAAATAATTCTTAGAAAACCAGAGTGAAAATGGAAAATAAAGTGGAGATCGGGGGAGGGGGGGGGAATAAGTAAAAGAGGAACATGACTTTAAAAAAAAATAAGTGAATGAGGTTTATCGGTGTGACGTCATTTTTCCACCAACATGTGACCTTTCGGCTGTGTTGATGAGTAGCCCTGTAATCTGATTGGCTGAAGTGTATATTTTCCATGGACACATGGCTGAAATAGCCTCGCCTCAGTATAAGTTTTAATATGTTAGCACGTTTTAATGGGAATCTTTGGAGAGATATCTTTTTGCAGTCATGTACAGGTTCCAGAGAGTTATTGAAACATTCGTAGGCAGCACAATACAGAGGCATAATTATTATTTTTTTGATTTTGCGCTTTTTACCAGGAGTCCAGCACTATGGAGAAATGGTTGTTTGTTTTCCACCGTCACGTGACTTTTATAGCCTCGAACCAAAGGAGGCGATATCCTCCATTGAAATAGTTGACAAAAAAGGAACAAACACAAAAACCATACACCCTCTGGCGTTTTCTTTGCGTCTCGAGAGGGGAGAGAGGGAGGTCAGTTTTTTTTTTTTTTTTCAGACACTGCCGTTGGATGATTTTAGATTTTTAGTCTTTATTGAAATTGTTACCATGGGTTGCCCTCTTTCTGAAAACGGGACATTGAAGGGGACATTTTCTAAAAACGGGACATTACGGTGTCCCCAAGCTGTTCTTGGGGACAACGGGACTAGCCACCTAAAAACGGGACTGTCCCGTTCAAAACGGGACGTATGGTCACCTTAAGTATGCCTCAAAAGAATTTCCCACAATTTTTACGAGATCTAGAAACGAAAATTTTTTTTAAAATCTACTAAATTTGTTTAAGTTGAATAGGCAAAAAAAGCACTTTTTGAAGCGTTTTAAAATTTATTCAAATTTTACAAAAATAATAATGATGACGCAATAAAATATGTGTACTCGCGGCTGCATTTCTCATGATATTACTTACTCTTTTTATGTTTCGTCTCTGAAACAAGAATTGGAAAGTTAAAACTTCCCTTCTGAGCTTTAGCTAGACTTATACGCTTTTAGATAATTGCCTTAGTTCGAATGAATGACAATAATTTTGTTATCTTTATTTGACTTGATATCTGTTTATACATATATCCACTAAATATATTTTATGAAATCCAGTCGTTCTTCTTTCTTTTTAAAGTACTAAAAAATATGCAGTTCAAGTTGCTTTACAAATGATATGAATTGTCTTTTTATTGCTAGCACAGCCAAGAATTTCGTTATTTGTTTCACTTTTGGAGTTTTATTCGAATTTATACGTACATAAATATGGAAATATCTATCCACCTGTAATGCAAAAGAATATGCAAACAGCAAAATTTTTCCCATGCTAGCAAACTTAAATATCATTTGTTGAAAAAGTCACTGCTTGGATTTCACTGCATTACAACGTTTAGGCATTATAACTAATGCGATAGAAAAATTGTAATTGCTCGTAGGGTTGAAATCAATCATCTATTAATTGGAGTAGAATTCAAAAGAGAGAACAAATAACGAAGACGCACAATAAACGTTCTTTTTTGTGCAAGTCAACATAGAATGACGGCTCCCATTATTTGTAAAATCAATTGAACAAGGTGTTTTTCAGTGAATTAAAATTTTTATTCAGGAAATCTATTTTTACAAACAAGTAAAGGTTAGATTTCATAATTTCAAAATTTTTGTTTGAGAGAATTAATGTTAAATGTGTTAAGTAATATAATTAGAAAGACAGCAGTTATTAGATAGACTTCAGTGCATCATACCTTTTTTATGTTTATAAAGCTGTTTTAGAGTCAAGAAAAGTTCATGAAGCATCTTCAGTTCCAATGTTGGATTAATAAAATGTCATTTTTAAAAATCAGTTTGTCTGATCATATTTCAAAAGGCAGTCCAAATAGCAAAATTCCTGTTTGTAACAAATGACCTAAAATATTAGCTGATATGATTTGGTAGTGAAAGAAAATGCTTACGTTTCACTGCATTGTAATTATATATGCAGGAAAAGGGGGCTTTAAAGGCAAGAGCGTGAACACTTGAGGATTTAGAAAATTGTCACCGTGACATTTAAGGAATTGTCAGCCCGGAAATAATACGTTAAAAAAAAAGACCTGATTGAAAATCTTATGACTAACTTTGGATATCCAGAAATTAAACAGTTTTCTTAGGGATAAAATGATAGGGTTCTGATAGGATAAGATTTTAATGATAGGATAAAAGAAAGTTCCAGACCTAGCGGATTTGTCAGGACGAAGCACAAATTTCCTGCACTTTTAAAAACTCATTGAATAATCTTCATACCTCATATATCATAAATAATATCATTTCAGTAATTCAAGAATATTCGACAACACTCAGTGGAATACATGAGCTGAATTCTCAACTTCTCCTCAGCGTACAGATTACGCAATTCACAACCAGCTTTCACGATCCGGCTTCCCAAGTAACTTACCCTTTAATGTCCATGGTAGCATACATGCTACCGCCCTTTAAACACACTTTTTTTTCAGGAAAAATGTTTCAAAATGTAATTTTGAAGTCTTAAAACTATTGATTGTACCTTTAATTACTACTAATAGTAGTAGTTTGAGTCCACAGATGCCAGCATTAATGGATGAAAAATATTTTAGAAGCAACAGGTGTAAAGTCAACAAAGAAAACATGCTTCCAATGGTAATTTTTTCTGCTATTGAATAATATTTAGTATGAAGAAAAAATTAATAACTGCCATTTTTTATGCTTAGTATCATTGAAAAAACATATAAAAAATAACTGTTTTTCCCCCAATTTTTTATTATATTTGCGCGTAATTCGTCTTTAAAGAACTTCATTTCAACAACAACAAAAATAATAATTTTTTTCTTGGGATTTACTTATAGTTGGCAGATGGTTAATAACGTAAATGTTACAATGTGGTATTAATAACGTTCTCTACAAGCACCATTTCAGAACTAACAGAGAAAAGTAGAAAAAAGTAGATTTTAAACACTATGAAGTTTAATAATAATATATAATCTTAATGAGTTTAAATACAATAACTTACAGAAATATGAAAATTATAATCATGATATTCAGAATAATATATACTTAATTATGTCTTATGTTAGTCGCTAAAAAGGAGGAATTTACAGAAATATACAATTTATGGATACATTCACATACTTACGTTATTTTCTTAGATGCTGAAAAAAGAACGTCCATAATCGAACAAATCCAATGAGTCATTCCCTAGTATAGATTTAATTTTGGTAAAATAACTAAAAGTGTGAATTTAAAAAATTAAAAGCAAAAATGAAAACTTTTTGTAATTAATTCGTGACTGTGAAATATTCCAGTTCATTTGGAGATTGGAAAGTTTGGGAAAAATTTAGGCTACGATGTTCAGATTTAGATGTTGTGTTATCAAGACTCCTATCGGAAGATAACGGAAAAAAATAAAACTTTAAATTAAAATTTGTAATTACTAATTCGTTTGTTAGATAAGAGACATGAATATGCAAAAATCTTCTGTCTATTGATTGGGAAAGCAGCGTGAAATTGTAATAAAAATAATTTATTTCTCAGTGTCAATCCCGCGGGATTAAGATCGTACCATTTGTGCGGGATCCCGCAGGTTTCCCGCGGGATCGGGATTGCATTCCCTAGTACTCACTAGAGATGAGACGGGCTCAGCCCGAGCCCGAAAGCCCGAGCCCGAGCCCGGGCCCGACTCGGGCTCGGGCTCTGTAATTCACGATTGCGTTCGGGCTCGGGCGGGCTCGGGCTCATGAAAAATTTCTCCTTTGTTGAACATACTCCTTGAAACAGATTTTAAAAAGTGATTCATGGGATAAATAGACGCACTTATTTAAAAAAACAGCGGCACAGGGGACTAGAAGGTGTGTGAAGCTCCAAAATTTATTGTATCCTATTAATGAAGTAGTTAATTTTATTTGTCTTTAGCTGAAATATCGGGCTCGGGCTCCAACTTTAATAATATTGCTCGGGCTCGGGCGGGCTCGGATTAAAAGTCCTCGGGCTCGGGCGGGCTCGGGCTTCAAAAAATGAGCCCGAACTCATCTCTAGTACTCACCATAGGTTAGCGGCTAGGCTAGCTTGTACTAATGCACGACTCGTGCTTTGGAGTTAGTTGATTTACGAATCCTTTTGACGACATCGTACAGTCTGTTTAATGGACTGTGTAAGAGCCGTTCATCAAACGAGTACTACTTTCCAAACGCTCCTTGTATAGCTTTTTAATATATTCCTGCGAAGTCTCCTGACGTTTCTTCTAAGTATTATTGTGATTTTGCAAAGAGCTCTCTCCAAGCTTGAACCCACCACGACTGAAGGTAGTAGATAAGGAATGGAAATTAATACTCCGAAAAAAACCTCTCTACTCATTGATTCAGCTCTCTCAATAAAAGTTTAATCAGAAACGGTATTTCTAGTCTGGCTATGGCTATTTACTGGAACGTTAGTATTCCCTTATATACAATAGTCTTTGAAACAGGGTCGTAGACGAGCAAAATATTTCCGGGGGATGTGAAATAAGTCGTAAGCAAATAAATGAAATTTCTGCACGACATAAAGCTTATGCTAATTCGAAAATTTGGAGGAGGTGGGATATATCCTGATATATCCCTCTGCTTTGAGGTAGCTGCTCGTTGCTTTCCTGTAATGCAATGCGTGAAATGAGTCAAGTATAGTTGTCTCTAAAAACAGTACAAGTATGATTTTTTTAAAAAAAAGAAATCGACTTGAAATTACTTCATAACAACATTACAGTAACTCAAACATCCCGATACCCCAAGTTAGTGGTTTCCAATCTTTTTTCTCGCTGCGAACCCCTTTCTAAAACCTGAAAGAATTAGGCAAACTCCTTGTGTTATGTGCTCATAAGAATCGAAGAGTTCCGTTATTTTGTCATTGATTATATCATCAGAGCTTGATTAAACTCGTGTGGGACCACCTCTAAAGTACCCCTTTTCCAATAAGAAAAAGAATCACCGAAATAGGTCCAAGTGGTGAAAAATTATCCCTGAACATTCATAAAATAAGACACTAGCTAACATTCGATTTGGGTAATTGGAGGGTATGGCCAGGTAAAAAGATATCGCCAAGGTGGATTCAATTTTGGTGATTTATTTTTTCTCTCCAAAGTTGACGATAAATCACCAAAAGTGGCCAACCTTGAGGACTTTTGACATACCACTTCCACTACCACTATCAGCAACCCTTTAAGCAATGGTTTAAAAGCACGTTTTTTTCCGATTTTCTGAATCATAATATCATCAGATCTTGACGAAATTGATATGGGACCAGCCTCAACCCTTTCCTATAAAAAGAAAATCATCGAAATCGGTCCACGCGTTCTTTTTCTTTTTTAATGCGTCTTTAGCGATAAGATTCCGACGAGACTAAAATACTTAATTTTTAATCACTCATCAATGATTTTTATTTACTGCTTTTTGGCCTAATTAATGGCATGATCTAATTAATTAAGTGTAACGGTATATTAATTAGAGCTTACAGTACATCAAACGATGTTTTTTCGTAAGATGCCTCCTTACTAAAATTTCTAAGCCACACTGAATGTTCATGAGCCGTACACTGTAAAAGTCAATCTGGGCTCGATTGTAAAAGAATTTGTGTTTAGAACTGTGGAAAGGAAATCGGTATGTGGTAATTAAATTTAATTTAGCAAATTTTGGCCAACTGAAGGAAAAAAAAAATTTGCGTCAGTAATTTTGTTTTAAATAATCTCTCATCCCCCATCCCCCACTTTTTAAAATGCTGAAATGACCGCAGCCCAGCCAAGCTTGGAACAGTTGGTCTGCACTAATCTTTATGAAACATAATTGCATATTTTCTGTAAAAAGAAGTCTGAGGAGACTGAAGAAAATAGTTACGCTGTAATTTAGGCATACGAAAATAAATCTAATTCAAGGAAAAAGCCATTTTAGGAATATTACTTTAGACTAGAATACTCTATATATACTTTAGTAATATATTCTACATTAATATTCTCAATATATCGAAAAAGGCAATTAAAATAAATATCTTTTTGCTTAATTTAGTTTCGAAAATGTTATTTTAAAAGTCAGTGATGCATTAAAATAAAAAATACAAATAGTATAGTATATTGCGTCCTTTCACCATCTCCTGCTATTGTTTGCCTTAGTCTATTCAACCTATCCTATTCTTTTTTTTTTTTCTTTTCTTTTTCACTTTTTAATTTCATGAAATGGTAAATTTTTATTTCCTTTCAGTTTTCTTTTGTTTGCACTGTATTGTGGGTTGTTGAAATTTCGTCCTTGAACAACGCAAACTCTTTGTGCGTCTCCAAAAAGGGCGAACATATTATTTTTTTCACGTTTTTGCAGCAATCATACTCTTTTGTATAATAAAATGATTAATTTTGGCAGTTATAAGCAATGTCGTAACTAAAGATCACTTCACCAAGGATAAACCTTAATTTTGGCACCCTAGGTCAACCTTTTTATTTTGGCTCCCATTTCTTTCCATTTTGACGCCTCCCACAATACGGCACTAGGGGTACGTGCCCCTTTGCCTCCCTAGTTATATGCATCAGGCTGGTTGAGGGAAAACTCGGGTCCGTGGAATGGAAATCTGAAGGGCCCTTTCCCAATCTTGATGTTCTCGCCTTCGCTTGTTTTTTTTTTTTTTTTTTTTTTTAAGTTAGAAAAATTTATTAAGTACTTTAATATTGATTTAACACAAATGTTTGGCTTTTTTTATCCTTTACAAAAACATGTGTATTAACTATTAAAAATTGGTTCCACTTACATGAGTATTAGTTATTAAAAGTTTGTCCACTTTTGTCCAGACGAAAGCATCAAATAGTAATTTTGGAGTACAGTTCTTTCGCTTAGTGCCGATTCTTTACGAAGAGTTCCTAAGCCGGAAGTACATATTTAAGACAAGCAAGAGCGATGAGGTTTTTTTTTTTTTTGTTGTTTTGTTTTGTTTTTTCCTATGCACATTGAATTAACACGGAACACTAGCAACCGAAGCAGAAAATGATAAAAATTATGCAAATATACGCAAATATTCGAAAAAATGAAATCTGCGAAAAAATAGAGTTTAGTAGTCCAGGTTCTCGGGAAAGTTAGCTTTGTAGGTATGCTTCAAATGAATTTTCAAATGCTAATCAGGGGCTGATTGTGACATTTTTGTGTCCAGGTCACTTTTCAAATGTTGCTCCCCTATATACAGTTGGCTCAATTTTCGTGGCGTTAAATATAGCTCTAAACTTAATTTTTTAGCCTATATCTTCAAGTGTGCTCAGGGCACGGGCCCTAAGAGCCATCTGTCTATACAGAAAACATTTTGAAAGTTTACCTCGAGCCTCCAGATAAACCGGGCCTGGATTATGACCAAACAATAAAATAAAATAAAACAAATAAAAGCCATCTACTAGTCAACAGAATTTCGACATATGTCCTCTCGTTAGCAAGTATGCCTTAGGTTTGCGTCACTGAATTTTATCTTAGTGATAACTAACTCATTTTGTACAGAGTTATTTAGTAGCTCCAGTACTTCTGGGACCACGTAGCGTGTGTCTGTCTAGAAGGTTCTAATGCACATAGGGACTAAATTAGAAATATCATCACTCTCCTTATCATGTCCGTGCTAATAATGCTTCAAGTGATTGTGCAGCCGGACACAGAGAAACTCTAAATTAAATTCCACCTTCACCAACCTTTCACTTAAGCGAATCTGATAATCACTATCATTTTCATTCATCCAATCAATTCCGAAACAAAGAGCTTCTGCTCCCCTTCCCTCTCTCTTTCACACATTTTTCTGTTGGACATGAGGCCAACTGAATGTTCCGCTATTATTAACCCTTTGAGGCGCAACCCTTTACCAATGCTGAAAAAAGGGCAGCCGTTGCCATCGCTCGACTTAACTACCAGCAAGATGGCGGACGATCGAAACGTTCATCGCGTGCCACAGATCTAGAGACCCCTTTTTTGACGCAGCTGGCTGTGCCGGCACAGCGTCCGCCATCTTGCTGGTAGTTAAGTCGAGCGATGGCAACGGCTGCCCTTTTTTCAGCATTGGGCAATCGATCCAGCTGTTTTTCGCATTCTTCCATTTTCCAGCAGATGCCAGTGCTGTTAAAAATAATCGTGACAATTCTTTTACGGGAAATGACGTGCTAAAAAGTAAAGGATTCTCGTGGAGCTATGTCACCCGCAACTATTTTTATAGAAATCCAATCTATACTTCGTGAATGGCAACAGTCAAAACGTCAGAATTTGGTGATCCCAGAGCGGGAACACTGCGCGTTAAAGGGTTAATCGGTATAATTGACTAACTGTTTCCCTACCTCTATTTGCATACTCTCAGCTGCCTGTTGTCTTCCTCCTCCTTGAGTACACATGCATTGTTTTTCCTATTTGTTCATTTTCCCTATACCACTATTTACACATCTTCAAACTGCATAGAATAAGAAAATACTAGCTGCTTACCCTTTCTTCGTACGGATTGAATCAAATGTTTTTCTTACTCGTGTTAGTGAAATTAGTTCCAGTGTTACGAAATTTCAAAATTTGAAGAATTCTTTTACTCGTGACATAAGTTTTTGTTAACAGATATTTACTTGAAATGCTAGCGTTAATGCAAAATGATAACACAAAATTTATGTCAGCGTTATTTGAGGTCAAACAGAACATAGACAGTGTTTTTCAAAACAAATCTGTTCTCTTTCAAAGTGTTTCTGCAGGATAGTTTCGTCTTTTTCGTTTAGTTCTAAAATAACGTCACATGGTGTGGACCACTCTTTGATTTTGTCTTCTAATTCCTAAAGCTTCAGCGATGTGTAATCTCAGTCATTCTGCAGAACAGCTTGATAAAAATCTACCATATAAAAAGTCTTAAAATATTGTTGATGTCACAGACATAGAAATATCAACATGTAACATTCACTGTTTTGTGTATGTTTTTGCTCTCGTAAAAGTAAACCTTGGTGGAGTAATTTTTCTGTAAAGTGCGTTATCCTCATTAAGATTTGATGCAATTTTAAAGTTTTGACATCAAAATGATGTCAAATTCACTTATGATTAGAATTTAACATAAAAAACTCATTTCATATTTATCGTAATTGTTACCACAGTAACATAATCCATCACCAAGGACATATTAAGGGAAAGGGCGGTTCCGGTCTTCCTCCCCCCCTCCCGAAATTTCGATTTTTAATACGAAATACAATCTTTTTGTGAAAAATTTTGCCTTTTCCAATGTTTGGATCCCCACCACTCCCAATTTCTTTCTTTCTTTCTTTCTTTTTTTTTTTTTTTTCTAAGTACGGTTCTGTCCATTACTGCCACTTAAGCTGCCAAATTTAACAATGAAATGAAAGGCAAGCTAATGTTTACAGTTCTTAGTTTAGGAAAATAAAAATACATATTTTGAAAAAAAACAACATTATTTTACAGGAGTTTTTAAAATTCTTAAATTTTTAATGCTACTGCAGCTATTTTGCACTTTTCCCTTCGTATGTCTGGCAACAGACTTTTCAATTTACCCGAAGGTGCACATGCGCACTATGCTGTTACCCATAGCAAATGCAACGAACGTTTGGCCTCCTAGATGACACTCGTCCTTTAATTTTAATTCATGCTTTCTTTTACAGCAAAATTTTTCACTCTTGTCGTTGCTAACTGGAAACCGGGGAGCATTACATTCAAAATGTTGTTTAAAATTTGTAGAAAGTCGCCTAATTTATATTTTAAAGTTGTTTATCTTTTAATGCAGGCTTTAATGTGCAATTTATTACTTGACAAAATTAAAAAAAAAATTTGATTAATAGATTTCAGGATGCGAAAGTGAAAATCCGGAAATGATACATAATCTTAAATTTTAATAAATGGCTATACTCTGCAATTGATCTGAAATAAGAGAATTTGCGGAATGGACAATATCGCTATGAAATCATTTTTCAATGAACCATGACAGATTTAAATATTTAAATTGGTACAGATTGGATATTTTCCACCATGGCGAGATGAAATATTTTGCTGTGCTAAGTACGCCAATCTGACAAGAATTATGATTAAAACTAGAAATCTGTTTTAATGGCAATACATAAATTCCAAAGAATCACCAAAGAGTAGAAAGGCACCATTGGTTCAAAATATCTAATCAGTTTCTTTAAATTGAGCATTAAAGAGGGAGAAACGAAGATAGATAATATTAATATAAGTAATAGATAATATAAGTAATAGATAATATAAGTAATAGTAGATTTGTTAGGTTAATATGGATTAAAGCACAGTATACCACGTTTATAAATATTTCGAGAAATTAAAAGTGTTCTATTCATCATTTTTTACCAATCGTCTTATAACTAACTAAACTATAATCCTACGTTGCTTTAATATATCCCGCGGTAATTTCAACAAAGAAACGACCTGAACGCTTTGAGAATTTGTTTTCGTATAGATAGTTACGATTATATTTTAGGAAAATATTCATTTCCTTACCGCGCGAAGAACGGGCACGCAGATAGTGTTAAAATAAAAGTCAAGCTCTGAAAGTCTCAACAGAAGTTCTAATACTTCAAAGGAATTTTAACATTTGGAGGTGAAATCCAGGTAATTTACTTGATTTTTCAAGCAATTTTTTAAAACTAGCAATTTTTTAATAAATGGGATACCTGTTTTCTTTAAAAAAAATAAAAAATCCCGCTATTTTCAGATCCAGTTATGTTGGTGTTTTTGATTTTAATTAAATAATTAATATTTTCAGAAATTTCCAAACACATAGTAATTTGTAACTTTCTGAAAGTGTAAGAATGTTATTGTATTATTCCCTATTTTTCTACATCAGATCTCTCTGCATAGTTTGAATTTTGAGCATTTGACCCCCCCCCTTTTTTTTTGACAGTGCTTTGTAGATGAAATAAAAATAAACATCAATGTGCAATTTCTTAGGATGTGAAGGGAATTAGAGCACCCAACTTTTCCCGCTTTCACAGAAATACCCATTCTAATGGTGGGTATACACTAGTTCAGGACAATCCAGGCAATTAATGACCCTACAAAACATAGAATCATCATGAAATTGAGATCCCCTTTTTTTGACAGGGTTCTCAACCAGAAGATATTTGCTCGGAGTCTGGCTTTTTTTCTCAGACATTATAGGAATTCCTATGGGCAAATAGCCATGTTTCTTTAATGTTTCGCACTCGCAATGTGTGTCGAAGAAATGTAGGCAGTTGGGCGAGAAAATAAACCCACCTTTAGAGGTTTCCTGTTGCAGTTTAACAAATAAAAATAAAGTAAATAAACTGCCAAAGCGGCGGTAAGATGTAAAAATTTTCTACAGAGTTTGGCTTTGCTCAGTACCGCCATGAATTTAGCCGTCCTGCACATGTCTTTATTGTGATGATGAATATAAACCATAATGTAAGTTAAAAGAAAATAGCCATTAAAGAAAGAAAACCTTGAAATGGACTGGTTCCGAATCCCTTTATTATTCCTCCTTCAAAGTGACTGCCGCCGCCGGTAGTCGCTCTTCCTTTGCTCAATACGATAAACCGACCATTAAATGAAATGGGGTTTCTACAAAAGACCGGATGTCTTGCCAAAAATTCTTTAGAGCTATACTAATTTTACAGCTTTAATATCAGCGCAACTTTATTAAAAAATAATTTATTTCGTGATCATTAGATGGTTTCTCTAATACAACGCAACGCAAATACAATCTCAAAAATCATTTCTTTCATTCACGGAACTTTTACACAGCATTACAGCCGGAATGCCTCTCATTTGACGAATATCCTTTACTTTTTTCTCTGCCAATTGAAGAAACTTTTTCTTTTGAGGAATTAAGGAAATAAGACTTCTCGAAGCAGGGGCGGATCCAGAGAAACCATCTGGGAGGGGGGGAGCTCCGTTTTTCATTAGGATGATACATTGATTTCCCAATATTTTTTTCTCCCAATGTATAATTAGACATGATATATCACAACTAAATAAGTATGTTGTCTGTTGCAAGAAACGGCGAAAGAAAATTCAGAAGGGGTGAGGCAGAGTTATCGTGCGCCCTATATGGATTAAGTTAAGGCCGATGCTCATAAGCCATGTGTTTTATGAGTTTCAATGGACGACGGGACTGATATGGGGGGGGGGGGGAGAATGTTCCGTTGCTCTCTCCATTGTGTGGGGGGACATAGTTTTCAGTTTAACACATTAATGTCTTGTTGGTAGATCTCGACTGGTCATTAAAAGTCGTAAATTTCGCTAGAAAAATGTCGCCTTAACCCTTGCAGTGACGACAAGACGTGGCTAATCAGAAAAACGACCTTTATTCATGTTGTTGTTCGTGGGCCCTACCCATTAACATTTTAGTGTGTACAGAGTATAATTGCTGAATGCATTATTGAACCCATTTCACAGCCACCGTGCAATATACAGTGTTCACAGCATAAATTTTCGTCATTTTAGGATGGCATTAAGTTTTACAGATTAAGTAATTCAAATCCTTTTCTGTGAGGACTGTAATAAACCAACCTCAATTGCTATTTACAACTATTATCACTATTACCTGCTATTTACAATTTGAGCTTTCTTTTTCAAAACCAGACCACCTATACATTGCCAGGTTGTAAAGATGTACAGGTATTCGCCTTCCCGGAAATAAATTCCCCAGGTGCCCTCAGGACAATGTTCCCACGTTGGATTTTCTCACACTGGCCGCCGACTCCGTGGGTGGTTCGAGAGAGAGAGCGACCACGTGGAGAAGTTGAAGGTAGAGGAGCGAAGCGAATCACCAAAGGGGTGACCGCATGTGCCGACCCCCCAGGCAAGGTTATAAAAGGGGATGCAAGACTTTTTTTGGCTGGCAGATTTCCGAAGAGACTGGTAAACTGAGCTAGGCGATCGAGAAAGGTCTCGAAGGACTTCATGTTTAACGTGCGTCTGGACTTACATGGCCGGGTTATTTTAGCCAAGACTTTATTTATTTTTTTGTTGTTAAGTTTAAATAAAAAATTGTTAATGTTTTGAAATGGTCTTGCCATTTTTTACAACGCCTAGCGCTCAGGCTATTATTATTATTATTTTTATTATGGAGCTGAGCCACGTGACCCGCAGTTTCTAGTGCCACTACACCACACAGGTACTCGCCTTGTCTGATATCTTAGAATATGTTTTCTTTTATAATGAGGATTTGTACCCATACGTTTGGGTGGTGTGGACAACTTATGAGAGCAGTTGAAAGAATGAAAGCTGTACAAATTGCGGAGGGTTGGATTGTTCGTCTATGCTTCAGCATCACTGGCCGATGCTAATTGCCGCTGCGTCTAACGTGACTGCAGTGGGTAAGACGGCATTCTCGTCGCGAATTTTACGACTTTTTAATGGCAATTCGGGGTTTACCGATAAAAGATTTCTGCACTAAATCGCAAACTCAGTCCCCTATAAAATGGAGACAGCAACGGAAGATTTTTTCCCCGTATCAGTGTGCCGTCGTCCATTCAAATACGGTGGAACAAGCTAAAGTGACCACCTTGGTAAAGAGGTCGTCTGTCTATAGGGACAACTTTAATGCAATTTCGCTTTAAAACCATCACACTTTACCACCTTTGTAAAGTGACCGTCTTTATAAAGTGACCAGTTTTGCCTTTCTCAAGGGTAGTCCCATTAGACAGGTTCCACTGTACAAATAAAACTGGAAACTGTGCTCCAGCCACTGTGGTAATAGCGAGTCAATAAAATTTGCCCCTCCTTCTGTTTAAAAATAAAAGCTCTATCATTCTTGTAAATAGAGAAATTACGTTTAGTCCACAAGGATTCAATAAGTATTGGTGTAAATGTTCTTGGTATAAGTATATATATAGTTGGCTCTCTGTTTAACAACTTTCAAGGAACCGTGAAAATGTGAAAAATCGTCCTTAAATAGAGATCTTCCATAAACATAATTTGTAGAAGAAAAGCATTTCCCTTTACACTTTGGAAGATGCCTGGTTCAAAACCAGTTCGCGGCCGCCGACCTAACTGTTCGGAGTTTTCCGTGCTTTCCTCGGAAACTCAGAGTAAATAAGGGTTAGGACCCCTTAGAAAGACCCCCACGGAGTGCACCCCACCCATCGGCTTAGATTCCATGTGCAGATAATTGGCCGTAATCCTACAGCAACAGCACCAACCCTTTACACTTTACATTCTTAGGACTGTGAATACTTTTCTTGATATATTGGCGTGTTTAAAATTTTTACTTTTATTATCATTATATTATTTTATTATCCCAAAAAATATTTTAAGTTACCTTAAAAAAAGGTAGTAAAAACAAGCAACACAATAAAATTGGATTTCAGGAAGATCAAAATGAGTCAGTTGTTTCATTTTTCGCCTTCCCGTTATTCTTTCTTCCAGATTTTCTCAAATGTGAAATGTGTCAGCTTCCATTTTATAAATTTTTCTAGCTAACCAGCCGAAGCCTGAAAATTTGGATTCCAAATTTTTCTGCCAGAATAACAGCACTGCAGTAATTGCTAGATTTTATTTTATTTTGGTAATACGAACAATTATCTACATGAGGGATCTAGGCCGAGCACGGGGTGCCCTACGTGGGGGGTTTTCTAAGGGGCCTTAATCCGTATTTATGAGAAGTTTCGGAGAAAACTGCATAAGACTCCAAACGGCTAGATTGACGGACGCGACCTGAGTTTGAACCAGGCACTTTTCTTCTCCCAGTTGCGAGCAGTATGCGCTCAGCCATCGGGCCTCCAGAAATTGGAGGCCCGAGTAGTAACCCTCTAGTATAGGATGTGTTATGTGGCAAACCTATACTAGAGGCATCTGCATTCTGGGACGGTTGCCTTGGTCGGAGGATTTTTTCAGAGGTTCTAACGCGTATTCACGCTAAATCTGGAAAAAAACATTTGGAAAAACTCCAGTTAGATAGACAGCCGCGTCGTAGGCCCAGACGCTGGACCTTCACACTTCAGCCGTCTATCATGTCGAGTGTCTTATCCACTCGGCCATCGTGGGGCCCAGAAATTAGAATGTTGGATGCTCTTGCTTCATTTAACCATTTGCATGCAGAATTGCCTTGGCAAACTCTTCCAATCGGCCACATTGACTTTTTGGCCGTTTGGATTTGGATCCCGAACTAAATTTTTATGCTGCTTCAAGAATTTTCTCTTTGCTTCTAAAATACCTTTGAGAATACACTCAGGTAGTTGAGATTGTCTTGCGAATTGCACTTTTGACATTCCCCGACACTTTTCCCCCACTCTTAAAAAATTTTCCCCCTGTTCCTCTGGCGTAAGATAAAAAAAAAAAAAAAAAATCATTGTTAAACAGAAACGACGTGGTCTTTGAATAAAATTTTTTTACGTTGGAGTTGCTGCGATTTTGAAATATCGTCTTTTGAAAGAGACCGTCGTTAAACAGGGAATCAACTGTATATACAGTGCTACTTTTTAAAATTTCAGTTCATGTAAAAATTTACATTTTTTTAAACTTCCCTAATCCATAGTGTATTTCTAACTCTGGGGGGGGGGCTCGAGCCCCCAGAGCCCCCCCCCCCCGTGGATCCGCCACTGTCTCGAAGGAGCGCGAAAATTATTCGTTGAAAAATGAAAAATAAATTAGTGTATGTAGGAAGAACTTTCAAAAAAAATTTTTTTTTCAATTGCACAGATAATTTTCTGCTAGCAATACTGCCGGAATATCTCCGTTATCTGACGAATATCTGTTTCTTTTTCTCCAGTCAATCAAAGAAACTTTTTCGATCCAACGAATTTTTTCCCTCTCTTTCAGATTTTCGGGAAGGAGAATTCACGAAAATACTAGGTTTCCATAGGGTACGGAAATTATTCGTTGAAAACGAGGAATAAATTAGTGTAGAAAGACGAACTTTTTCGAGTGTTCAGGTTTGTGATGCAAGATGCAGTAAACATAAAAATTTTATTTTTTATAAATTTATTTAATTTTGTGTGTAAAACTATACAAGAATTAGTTAAAAAATACACATTGTTTACGTTAATAAAGAGAGCAGGTTGTTAACAAATGGAAAGCAAACTGAAATTACTTTGTAAAGAGTGCATTTGGGGGGGGGGGTTAAAAATCAAACATTTTATTCGAAGATGAACTTACAGGCATAAAAGACTTGTTGAAGGAATTTACAAGCTAAAACACTTTTTGCAGCATATACAAGTCCACACTAATTCACCTATCAGAGCCGTAGGTCCTTTAAAAATCCATTAAGTATCACTTTTTTTTTTTTTTAAAACGTCGAAATTTCAAACGTCGAAACGACAATTGCGGTTTGGTAAATCCTGAGTAAAATGAATAGTCTACAGAAAACATACAACGAATAGCAAATGCATTGGTTTGTTGACATGCTAATTTTTTTAAGCTCATTTACATCATATAAGTACTATCTTAAAACTAATTTATTTGACTTCTTTTTGTGTCAATAGCAAACTAAAAGTTCAGATTTATCTGGAACAGTAATATTTACTGTAGCATTTTCGTTATTCTAAAGAAAGAAATTTTTATGATACCAAAGCTATTATCCTTAGGAATACATTTCTGCATCAAGTTAAGTTGTGTTCATTTTATTTCAGAGCTGTTTGAATAAAATTGGGTCAAATGATTAAAGGGTTAGGTTTGTATTTTGAGAACATGCTTATAATTGTGGATGTCTTCTTTTTTATATCTGCAATACTTTTTATAAGATTCTAGCTCCCCGAGACTTCGTCCGCGAAGGCTTTAGTATTAGGTCCAAAGAGAAATGAAGCAGTGCGTGAATATCAAAAGAGAAATAGTTTGATGACACTTGCGCTATAGACGAAAATGACTGTATTTTTATATTATTTATTTAAAAAGAAGTATAATACATGGTATATGTAAAGTTACTAAATTTAGTTTTTTTTTTTCCGCATTCGACGAATTGAAAAAGTTACGATAATATTTGTGAACTAATTTGAGTGTCCCTGTAAAAGAACTATCAATGCTATATGCATGAATTTTAACCTACGTTACTCATGAATAGTGTAGTGTTTTTTAAAATCGGTTCAGTAGTTACAGAGACGTCCATGTAGCGTAATATATTAGAATTCTTTTGAGTGTCCCTGTAAAAGAACTATTTATACCATATTCATGAAAGGTAGCCTGTAATATTCAGGAATATTGTAGCTTCCTATCAGTCAAAAAAGGTTTAGGGGGTACCCATAGAGCGTAACTTAATTCTTATGACTGTCCCTGTAAAAGAACTATTTGTGATATATGCATGAAAGGTAAACTATAATAATCAGGAACAGTGTAACATTCTATCCGCGAAAAAGTTCTAGAGTCAGTTCAGTACTTACCAAGATGGCCATACAGTGTAATGTATTAGAATTAGTTTGAGTGTCTCTCTAAAATAACTATTTATGCTATATGCATGAAAGGCTACCTGTATGTTAATCCGGTGTATAAGCTATCTTTATTCCAAATTTTATCCAAATCCGTTCAGCTGTGTTTCCGCGATTGAGTAAAAAACATCCAAATGCATATATTTATAATATTAGTAGCATTCGAAAATTTATGAACTTTAAAAACACATTTGGACTTACTTCTTTCTTTTGCTTTTTAATTTGACGTAAAATTGACGTGATTTCCATAACATTTCATGTTTTTGAAATACACTCGATCCTGAAAACAGCATTTCTATTTTATTTTAAAAGAATAAATTATTTTATGCTGGCGAACATGGCAACGTAAAGACGATTTTTAATTAAAAATTAAAAAAGTTATTGAAATTTTAAAATTCTGAGCCGCCGGTGCACATTATGGAACTCATGGCCTTATATGTTCCGATTTTAAGAGCTCTGTGTACGGTAGATTTGTCTAGTGATCGCGCAGATACAGATTTACAAACATTCACTTTTATTATTATAGGAATAATTCAAAACCAAATAGATTTTTTTTATTCATTAAAACTAATTTTATAATTAACAATCATGTACATTAAAATTTTAAATTATACATTTTTTTAAATGAATCGTTTTATTAATTACTAGCTGCGTGCCCGTTCTTCGCGCGGCACTAAAAAGCAAAATTATTTAACTCTTGACTTAAAGTTTGCGCCATGAGTATTAAGCTGGCATCATTGCAATATAATGACTCAAAAAAGAATTCTGTCAGTGTCATTCGCGATCAAAAAAGTGAAAAGCTTGACGGTTTGCAGAGAATCCCTCACTTTCAAGATGTCTTATTTCTACATCAAAGTGTTTTTTAGGTTCAAATTGTAGCATTAAATTCCTCAGACACTACAAGAAATAGACACCCATTTATTTAAAAATAGCCGCGCACCCGCTCTTCATACGGGACGAAGCGAATCTTCTATCTATATCAATAAAACTGAGTGTGAAATGTCCGTTACTTTGTCTGCACTACGCGTAGCTCCGAAACGGGTGATCGTAGACCTACCAAATTTTGTATAAAAATTCTCCAGGAGGGTCCTGACATACATCGAAACGATTTTTTTGAAATTCGAATCATTTTAGAAGATATCGATAAAAAACATGTCGCAAAAGGCTAATTTTTGCTCCGCCATTTCGCAATTGTAACCCCGCAGTGGAAAAAGAGAGAATATCTGGAGGATATAGCATATCTAGGTTGCCATATTTGGCAAGATTACTAAATGATTCAGACTCTTGAAATTAAAAAAAAATAACGATTTTTTTGTTTAGATTATTTGTAAGGTTGTTTTTTAATTAAAATATCGTGTGCATGAGAAATCAGAGCAGGAATGAAATGCTTTATACTCAAAAGAAAAATAGGATTTGAAAATTTTCCGAGACTAAAATGTGCAACTTTTTAATTTGGCGAAAAATAAAATGGTTGACGTGCGATTTTGAGATGATCGTCTGTTACTCGGGTTATGAATACACCCGAGAATAAGTTTTGGAAATTTTCATTCAGTTGGAATTGTGCATTTTTCTGAGCAGCTTTTCCCCATTTATTTCTAATGTATTACATCCAGAAAAAGGATGTTAGAAATATTCATTCTAATTTTGTTTAATGACACTCATGAATAATGATAATAAGGAACGAAAATAGGGAAGACCCATGGATTATAATACGCTCTTAATATACAGCACTTTAGTGCGTATTTAAAATCTGAAAGTGTTCACGATTTTCTTACTTTTTTTTTCCCTTTCCGTTTTTTGATAAAGGCTAATATATCCAGAAGCTCTTCAGAATTAATATAGGACGAAAATAATTTGCGCCTTTTTGTAAGTTTTTATCATTTAACCATCATATTTTTGTAACCAGGGGAGGCCCGACACAGTAGGCATCGCATCTGGGCACCGGCTTCGAAGGTGCTTCATATCGAACTCAAAAACTAAGTAGAGCATAAAAGGGGGCGTCTTTTTTATATAAGCAGGGGGCGACACTTACCGTAGGGCCGCTCCTGTTTGTAACCATCTTAATTTTAAATTCCATTCAGAATCTGAGATTTCAGTGCCAAGTCACAAAATTTATTAAGATGGCGAACCAACTGGTCGCCGGAGGCGGCTAGTCTATATATAAAACAAACTGTAAGATGTCCGTTATATGGTTAGTTTGTCTGCATCTCGCATAGCTCCGAAACGGGTGATCGTAGACCTACCAAATTTTGCATAGAAATTCTCCAGGACGGGTCCCGACATACCTCGAAGTGATTTTTTCGAAATTCGAATTATTTTAGGAGATATAGATAAAAAACATGTCGCAAAAGGCTAATTTTTGCTCTCCCATATCGCAATTGTAACCCCGCAGTGGAAAAAGAGAGAATATAGCATATCTAGGTTGCCATATTTGGCAAGTTTATTAAATGTTTCAGACTCTTGAAGTAAAAATAAAAGAATAACGATTTTTTTTTGTTTAGATGATTTGTAAGGTCGGCGGAGGCGGCTAGTCTATATATATAAAACAAACTGTAAGATGTTCGTTAGATAGTTAGTTTGTCTGCATCTCGCATAGCTCCGAAACGGGTGATCGTAGACCTACCAAATTTTGCATAGAAATTCTCCAGGACGGGT
This sequence comes from Cheiracanthium punctorium, assembly GCA_038373885.1. Lineage (NCBI taxonomy): Eukaryota > Metazoa > Arthropoda > Arachnida > Araneae > Cheiracanthiidae > Cheiracanthium > Cheiracanthium punctorium. Next base: position 12,018 of record JAWZYV010015117.1, on the reverse strand, counting down.
CCCGACATACCTCGAAGCGATTTTTTCGAAATTCGAATTATTTTAGGAGATATCGATAAAAAACATGTCGCAAAAGGCTAATTTTTGTTCCCCCATATCGCACTTGTAACCCCGCAGTGGAAAAGAGAGAGTATAGCATATCTAGGTTGCCATATTTGGCAAGTTTATTAAATGTTTCAGACTCTTGAAGTAAAAATAAAAGAATAACGATTTTTTTTGTTTAGATTATTTGTAAGGTTATTTATTAATTAAAATATCGTGTGCATGTGAAATCAGAGCATGAATGAAATGTTTTATACTCAAATGAAATGTTTTATACCGGGCATTGAGGAATTTGGGGTCCCCATCTATGAAATTTGTTTTATTTTTCATATTATTTCGATATAAACGAGAATATTTCAGAACACTATTTGAAATTGGGGGCCTTTTCGACCCGAGGGCCTTGGGCAAAGTCCCGATTTGCTCATGCGATAATAAGGCTCTGCGATATCTATCTTAAAATAGTCTACCAAAACTGTTTTACAATCTCCTCAAAGCATATTAAAACTGTATTTCACAATTTAATTTAAATTATTTACATTTTAAATAATTTATTAAAATGTTGGGGGGGGGGAGGATTATTTACATTTTAATAGATAGATAAATTATAATAAGTTAGTGCAAATCACACTATAATGCATTAATAATGCTAATAAAATATAATTTGTTGGTCAAATTATTAGTGAATATATAATAGAAATAAAAGATGAAAATAATGCAAATATGAACTAAAACTTCCCTTCCACCCCCAATCCCCGTCGAAGTAATCTGACTTTTTTAAACTATACCCTGGTTTGTGTATACTTAATTAATGAAACAATTCATTATAAAAAATGTTTAATTAAAAATTTTTAATGTGCATAATTGTTAATTATAAAATTAGTTTTAATAAATAAAAAAAATCTAATTGGTTTTGCAGTATTCCTATAATAATAAAGGCGAATGTTTATAAATCTGTATTCTGCGCGATCGCTAGACAAATCTATAGTACACAGAGCTCTGAAAATGTGAACATATAAGGCCATGAGTTTCATAATGTGCAGCTGAGGCTCAGAATTTTAAAATGTTAATTACTTTTTAAAGTTTTAATTAAAAACCGTTTTTACGTTGCCATGCTTGGAGAGTTTCGCCTGCATAAACTGACTTATGCTTTTGAAATAAAACAGAAATGCTTTTTACAGAATCGCGTGTATTTCAAAAACATGAAATGGCATGGAAATTATGTCAGTTTTACGTCAAATTAAAAATCATAAGAAAGAAGTCCAAACGTATTTTTTAAAACTCATAAATTTTCAAATGCTTACTAATATTATAAATGTGTGCATTTGGATGTTTGTTACTCAATCAAGGAAAAAACGGTTGAACGGATTTGGATAAAATTTAAAATGAAGATAGCTTATACCCTGAATTAATATATAGGCAGCCTTTCATGCATATAGCATAATAGAAACATTCAAAATAATTCTAATACATTGCAATTTGAAGGCATCTTTGGAACAACTGAACCCATTCTAGAATTTTTTTCACTAGTAGAAAATTATGATGTTCCTGAGAATTATAAGCTACTTTTCGTGCATGTATCACAAATATTTCTTTCACAGCCACACAGCCGGCTGTGTCAAAACTGTTCTTTAGTTCTGTGGCACGCACTGGGCTATTCGATCGACCGCCATCTTACTGGTAGTTAAGTCGTGCGATGGCAGCGGCTGGATTTTTTCAACATTAGGAAGTCTACCTAGATGTCCTCCTTGAGGTTTAAATTGAAATCAAATTCATTTTTCGTTAATCAAAACAGCCGAAATGTCACAGTTGTGTCCTCACAGCTAAGACACCGTGCGTTAAAGGGTTAAACAGAGAGCTTGTGGCAGAGATTTCAGAAAGGACCTTACTTCACTTCTAGCCCAAACTTGACTTACACCACTCTGCTTTTCGGGGGCTTATGTAGTGTCTTCCACGATTATTTCTCGCCAGAAAAAGAACTGTTTGTCGAAGGACAGATGCTTTCTATCTGCGTCACAGACGGACGACAATCCCACCGGCCAGTCGATCAAACGGTCGGCTGGAATGTTCGTCCGGTTGCATCGCAGAAATCATTTTCGTCTTCAGTTTACCTGGAATGAAATTAAATAATGTTAAGTTTTGACATTTTAAGTAAGATAAGATTTGGCTGCTTAATCGCCATTCAAATAATATAACAATTGCCAAAAATTAAAACATAACTAATGCTTTTACAAATCCTGACGTGAATGCAAAAGTTCTTGGACTGAGGTGTGAATATCGCTCAGCCGTGATGGGGTGATGTGTTGATCCTATTAAACTACGTTTCGATTCAACTGCTTAAATGAGGAAAATAATTTCCTTTTTGACATGAGCGTGCAATTAATAGCATTTCGTTTAGAACAATTCATGAAAATTAACGAGAGTATAATATCATACATAAATACGAGTGTTCATATGCTTTCGCTATTCAACTGGCCAGTAGCGTAGGCAGGAATTTTTTTCGAGGGGAAGGGGGTGAGAACACAAAATATAGAATGCAATATAACTTATAAAAATCGATGTATAGTCTATTCTAAAAAGTTGGGAACAAACACACATCCTAACTTAAAGTTATCTCAGAAAAAAGAAAAAAAAAGATCTTATCACTGAATTTTTTTTTTCTCGATGATTTTTTTGTTCTGCTCAGAAACAAGAACTGGAATCATTTATTACAAAAGTTTGTTGTAAATATCCTTAAATTAAAAAATTTTGCTGCAAATGGTTAATTTTGGACATCTCTAACGTTAACTGATGCTCTACAACACCAAGGAAAAAAAATTCTATCACGTATATAGAAGTTTCATAATCAAAATATTGTATCTTCTCTACTTAAAGAAAATGTCTGTGGCTGTGGGGGTGTGTGGGTGTTTCGGAGGAATTACGGACAAACGGCTACACCTAGGAGCACCAAATTTGGTACTCGGGAAGTTCTAAACATGAAGTTGTGCACCTCGAAGCGATTTTTTGAAAATTCGACATAGAATTCTTCCTTTTTTATGTTATACGCGATTTTTGGCATTTTTTCTCACCTAATTCGTAATACCGGCGGAAATTATGCTCGCAGTAAAACGGCATTTGTATCATTGGATAGAAGAGAGAATTTTCTTTTAAAAACAGTTTGTTCTGAATACGTATCATGATTTGCCGATTTTTAGGAATTTTTTTACTAAGCATCTGTTTTGGCGAATTTTTTCGTAAAATAATTTTTAAACTGTCGCATCTTGAATTCTATCCGTCATAACTTTTTGATATTTTGACAAATCGTGAAACATTCTTTTCTCCCTCTTTTAAAATGAAAACTAAAAAATTAAGCAAATTAGATGATTTTTTACGAATTTTAATGCAACCTAATGTTTAGAATTTAATAACATCAACGTGGACAGCTTACGCCGTTTCATTAATTAATCACGGCACAAGATAATTTTGTTGCATTGCCACAAAAAGGATTAGAATTAAGGTTTTTTTTCAACCTATGGATAGAGGTTTTAAATGGCTACCGGATTTTCAATTCGCAAGTGAGGATCTATGACGTTAAATGCTTTAAGATACGTAAAAATTACGCCACAATTTTAACGCATTTATCCCTGCTCTTTTCTTAACACAAGGAGATAATATTTTGTTTAAAACTTACTCAAGAAATAAACTAAGAAATTCACGATTATTATTATTATAAGTGGTATTTTAATCCGTTGCTTATTTAAAAATTCAAATGTTTTAACGCAGCTTAAAATGTTCTTAATTTTAAAAGCTACAAAGTTCGTTTTAAAGCGCGATATATTAAAAATTTTCAATTTACTTTTTTATTTTTGTCATTTAATCATGGCGCAGCCGGTTCCTAACATATACCACATGCTGCGAGTTTAGTTTTATTTAGAACGTTCCTCCATAGGGGTCCTATATAAAGCAAAGTTTTAATATGATACCGTTTGAAAACTACTGTGCGAAATATCGAAGTTAACTCCCTCAACCAAACTGGGTAGCTTTTACGGCAGTTAAACAGTGACGTCATGAATTTAAAAAATGCGGGAAATTTGTAAACTCTGCAACTCTAACGCCCTGCCACAATTAAAGCGAGTCTAAACAGCTCTCGAGATTACAGTTTGATGTTTTTCAGGAGACAGAACCATGGAGTATTTATAAGCTATCGCTATATTGTATACTTCTTAATTTATTAGAATAGAAGTCCCGTATTTGAGGAGGTATGCCGTTTTCTCCTCCCCCCCCCTTCTTTTTAACACTTTCCCACAAGGTTGAAAAGTGTTAATGAATTAGGTTTGTATGTCTTTGAAAACGTGTTAGGTTTGTATGTGTGACAGGGCGTTAGAGCTGCAGAGTTTACAAATTTCACGCATTTTTAAAATTTATGATGCCACTGTTTAACTGCCGTAAGATAGGTCCGGCTGGTTGAGGGAGTTAATTTGGATATTTCGCACAGTAGTTTTCAAACGATATTATATTAAAACTTACATAGACGTTGAACGATTTTTTTGATTTATATAGGACCACAATGGAGGAACGTATTCCAACGTTAAAATAAAACTATACTTGCCACATACATATGTTAGGAAACATATAAAAATTTTTAAATAAGCAACGGATTAAAATACCACTTATAAAATTAATAATTGTGAATTTTTGCGATGCTAAATAGGCCAATTTCACAAAACTATGCATAAATAAATATATGTGGAGAGCTTCCTTAATTGCGACCATTATGTGAAATGATTATTGTTTATGCTAATGCGTAAATTCCAAAGAAACGCCATAGAATAGGTCCCATTTCTGCCAAATAATCTAAGTTGTTCCTTTAAATCGAACCTTGAAGAGGGAGAAATGAAGATAGATAGTATTAATATGCGTAATATATAGTATTATTAGATTTGTAAGGATAATATCAGGGGCGTAGCCAGAAATTTTTCATGGGGGGGGGTTACGACTACTGCAACTCATATATATGTATATATATGTGTGATAAAGTAGTGAAGAATATGCATTTTGTATGGCAAAAAATTTCTCATGGGGGGTTATGATCCCCCTAAACCCCCCCCCCCTTGGCTACGCCCCTGGATAATATGAATAAATCACAATATATCACTTTCATAAATATTTCATGAAACTAATAGTAAGTTCATCAAACTTCTGTTCATCATTTTTCAATGGTTATCTTACAGCCAACTAAACAATAAGTAATTCTAATTTGCGTAATATATCCCGCAGTAATTTCAACAGAGGAGATAATTTGAACTTTTTTATAAATTAAATTCTGTTTTGTCCAAGCAGATATGATTTTAGTAAAATATTCGCTTCGTCCCGTATGAAGAGCGGGTGCGCAGCTATTTTTAAATAAATGGTTGTCTATTTCTCGTAGTGTCTGAGGAATTTAATGCTACAACTTGAACCTAAAAAACAGTATGATGTAAAGTAAGACATCTTGAAAGTGAGGAATTCTCTGCAAACCGTCAAGCTTTTCACGTTTTTGATCGCGAATGACACTGACTGAATACTTTTTTGAGTCATTATATTGCAATGATGCCAGTTAGTACTCATGGCGCAAACTTTACGTCAAGAGTCTAATAATTTTGCCTTTTTTTAGATTCCACATCACTGGAATTAATTCGAATTACACATGTAAGGAAAATTTTCGTTTCCTACCGTGCGAAGAATGGGCACGCAGCTAGTCTTTTATAAAAGTGGAATAAAGTACTTGTTTTCATATATATGACGTTAAAAACTGGTGTAATGTGTAAGTGTTAAGCGAAATATTGTATCTGATATATTTTGTGTGATTATACACTTTGATAAAATAATTATAAATCGTTTTAAATGTTTTTTCTCTCACTGTGGATCATACTCTTCCTAATCACTCCACAGAAGTTTGGCTTCAAGGTAACATCAATCGTCTCCATCGTGGACTGTGGATCATCGTAAAAATTTGTTTATTGCTGTCCCTTCCTAAAAACCTTTTTGAGCAAAGATTCAGTGCTGTGACAAACCTAATCAGTAAAACTGGAAGTCGACTCCAAATCGCGCAAAGAAGGAACTTGCGATTTTATCTGACTAATATTGAATTGAATATTAAGAAACGTGCTCTTAATCATCAAGCACAACCATCTCACTGTCATAGGTACTTGATTGTCTTATTACTATCACTCTTTTAGTTTAAAAAATTACGTTTGTTGCTGTTTATTTTTAATTAACTAATTTTAAAAAGAACCCTTTTATAATTTTCCCCCCCTTTCGGTTTAGTCATTTTAATTTCTGAAAAATAGATTGTAGTTCCATGCCAGTTCAAAAATAGCAAGTTAAACCAAAAATAGCAAGTTAAACAAATCTTTCGAAACCAAAGAAATTTGGTTTGTAAAGATTTGTTTAACAGATGGTGGCTTTTCCAGGGGTACCGGGTTCTAACGCTGTTGTTCGTCGAGGCTTTTAAGAGGAGGAAAAGCCTGGAAGTGCAAGATTGTTAGAGCCCGGATCTTCTGAAAAGCGCAAAATCTTATCAAACATTAACTTTGAAAAAAAAATTATTTTTAAATTTTGTCTGTCTTATAATTCAGTATCTCGCTTCCACCCCAAGCTCTAAATAACAGCTTTTTTTTTATTTTTTAAAAGGAGGCATTGAAAAAAGTTTTTGCTCCTTATGGGGTGGAGAGCTTTATAAAGATTGAGAACAACTAGTGTACGTTAATGGGAGCTGGTGCACGTAAAATCTTTGGGGCTCTAATGTCCTCCATTTTCAAATGATACCTCTGGGGGTGCCGATTTCATGTGGTTGGACCCTCATCTAGAAATGGTCCAAAATTACGGTACAACATACAGAAGTCCAACCCCTTCGGGGCATTTGCGCCTCATTCCATGGATAGTGCAATCGTCACTCCATGAACACGAAAAGAACAACAACACAGCGTATCTTTCTAATTAATAAAAATTGGAAGTGTTTGAAAACTCGAGATGGGTCTACCAAAATACGTGGTAGTCCCTAAAATACCCATACGTATTATTTCTCCCCACAACCCCTATATATATGCCTATTTATATAAATTTGTAGGATTAATAATGCAATTATTGGTAAGTGCTTTTTCTGCGAAATAGAACTGACGTACAAAATGTCATAAAATCTTGAAAGATCACGGAAGTGAAAGTGTGTGTGTGTGTGTGTGTGTCTAAGACTTGCTTATTTTTTCTTACAAGAGGGGTGCAAAATGACTAAAAACATGCTTACGTAATACTTGAACGGCCCCTAAAATTAACACTTCAGTGTTCGGCTGGCATCTGATAGGTTATTCATTCCTGTTGATGCAAGTGCGCAGCCGTCAACGGTTCCCCTTCTGTGGTCATCGTTGCTGGCAATCTTGGGTCTTTAAATGCTTCGCAGAACCAATCCATTTATCTTTTTCGTTCTGTAACAATCAAAATTAAAGAATAAAGGGTTTTCCTTCCGAAAAGTATCCGAGGCACGCTCAAGGCCCCTTCGGTGACGTACACAGATTTTAAAAGTAGATATCTTTTTCGTGGAGTAACCGGAGGATTTGTGGAAAGATAGCTATTTCTATATCCAGAGCCAGAGCTGGGTAAAATCCCACCAGGGCCTTTAGGTTACGAAATGCATGAGGCTCCCAGCACACAAATTATGTCAATGATTTTTATTCGTTTGTTTATTTTTGTAAATTAAGTAAAGTTACTAGGGAATGATGAGACGCTAAGTGGATTTTTGTCTGAAAGGTCTTATGTTCGGAATAGGCCCTTGGATGCATCTAGTGCTAAACATGAATACATTATCAAATCATGCAAAATCAATCACATTCCTTCAAATGAATATTAGTGGGCATAATTGAAGTACACGTAAAACTTCAGATGTAGTCATCTCCAAAATTTCGACCACAGATAAATTCGACGCACTAATTATCAGTATTATTTTTTTTTTCATGATTTACAAGATAATAAACACTAAAATAACGTTATGTACTTGTTTCCCCCTTTAATTTAATTTATTTATTTTTATCGTGGATGTCATGACCTTAACCTAAAACCTACTCAGACTAATGGGTAATCTGGCCCTGTGCAGTATGCATACCCACGAAAGAGTAATGCCAATTTATAAGAGCCCATGTGTCTCAATGGAAAATTTTCCTACTCAGTTCATATTTTCTATTTTGTTAGTTTAAAATCCAAAAATAAAACACTAATTTAAATTTTGCAAGCATTTGATCGATTGGGGAGGAATACCGGTTGAGAAAGAATGCTGCACCATCTGCGTCCCGATGTCGGATTTTAGTCCTCGAATACTTAATTATACAGTGCGGAAAAAACGCAAACGGTAAAAAATAATAATAGTAATAATAATAATAATCTATACTAAATATTGGACATAAACTTTATTCGTTTTTTAGTATACGTGAAGAAGGCAGTTAATTGAACATCATGCCCTAATTTAAGTTGTTTCGGAGTTAAACGGAAAAACTTTACGGCGGTTCAGTAGGTCTGGTTAGCGGGATGTAGAAGCTATTGCTATTAACCCTTTGAGGCGCAATCCTTTCCCAATGCTGAAAAAAAGGGCAGCCGTTGCCATCGCTCGACTTAACTACCAGCAAGATGACGGACGATCGAAACGTTTATCGCGTGCCACAAATCTAGAAACCCTTTTTTGACGCAGCTGGCTGTACGGCACAGCGCAGGAAAGATCGTCCGCCATATTGCTGCTAGTTAAGTCGAGCGATGGCAACGGCTGCCCTTTTTTCAGCATTGGTCAATCTATCCAGCTGTTCTCGCATTCTTCCATTTTTCAGCAGATGTCAGTGCTGTTAAAAATAATCGTGACAATTTTTTTACGGGAAAGGACGAGCTAAAAAGTAAAGGATTCTCGTGGAGCTATGTCACCCGCAACTATTTTTATAGAAATCAAATTTATTCTTCGTGACTGGCAACAGTCAAAACGTCAGAGTTTGGTGTTCCCAGAGCGGGAACACTGCGCGTTAAAGGGTTAAAGAATGAGTTCACTCAAAACTCTTTATTTCGAGTTCGTTAACCGATTTTCGTGCAAAAAATGCAAATTTTTATTATTTGGCATGTAGAATGCGACCTTTAGACTAGTTTGATCGCCAGAAGGGCGATTCATCCCCAAAACCCGCCACTTTCTTAACATCTGCTAAAGAAAACGAAGTTCATAACATTGAACTCAGGTGTCCTCTTACTGTTAGTCACCAAGTCTGCAGATCTAATCCAGAAATTAAAACAGAAGCAGAAGAGTGCTTTAGAATATTAATTATTTGGATAGAATAATGGCATCGTTTGGAAAAAGGCTCTGTGCAAACAACGAAGTTTTGGCTACGATCTATTTTTACACTGTCCAACAACGATGAAAAAATTGGTGCAAAAAACTTTTAAGAAAATGAAACGTGTCGGAAATTCCTATGGAGACTTTTTACGAAATATTTTGTCTGAAGCCGAAACATGGTCTGAACTGTTGAAGATTTCTCCTCCAATAACAACAAAATTTGATACAAAAGCACTTGGTCTAAAGGCTTACAAATAGCTCTAACATTTGCAGCTACTAAATAACAGTAGAAAGATTTTTCAGTACTTTAGTAGAGTTAAGTCCTGTGCAAGATCAACAATAACTGACAACAGATTATCAGGACTCTGCATGCTAAGTGTTCATGGAGAAAAAGTTAATGTTGATTTGGGACACTTTATACAAAAGATTTTGGACGAGTACGTGGTACACTGCAACCACGTAGGTTACAATCCTTATTCCGTTAGTTATATTACACTTTTGCTAATTTTTAAAATTTATTTTCTAAAGATATTCTTCAAAAAGTTATTTTAAGATTAATAATTTTCTATATTTTTTCTCTATGACATATTTAAGTAAAATTAAGAATTTGCTTAGCACCAGATTTAAAAAAAAATGACCAGATTTTCGATTAAAAAAAATATCTATTCCTAATGCTGTGAGATTATCTTACGCAAGGGTGGGCATTTGCCCACTCTTGCACATAGCTGCAGGCGCCCATGTACCGAAACTTTGAAGTTATAGCCATCACGAGTGATATATCCATCTAAAAAAGCAAAAATCCAAAAGCCAATTGGAATATCTAGTTTTGTAGATGTCGTTCGTGATTTCTCTGAACATACCAAGTAAAGTCAAGTATGAAAATTTTAGATGTTTGAGGTAGGTGTGTTTCCCCTGACCATATGCTCAAAACTAAAAGAGTGAATAGTGAACTGCGGATTGGAATGTCAACCAAAGTATTCAATCTCAATAGGTGTGAGTAGATTGAGAATGCAGAATTTGAGAATGCAGAAAGTGACTATTTTTAACTAAATTAATCTGGGAAGAATCAACATTCACTTTATTAAGTTTTGAATTCCTAATTTCTTAGTCTATATTTAATTGAGAACTCTTATTCATTTAGACTTTAAAGCTTTGTATTCCACTTCTTAAGAGTGACAGTGATTATTCACTTTTTTCACTTTGAAGTACATGACAACCCATTGCAAATTTCTAGTTTTTTTTTTTTTTTTTTTTTTTCTAAGATTAGGCAGGATCCGGGATGAATGAGGTCACATGCCGCCAGTGAGTGGGTAGTCATTTTTCTAAGATATATCCTATTGTTCATAATTTTCTCTACTCAGAAAGACATTTTAGTTGGCTGAATTGCTGCATTCCTAGAATTTCATTTTACACACGACCTATCCTAACTGCTGCTTCCTCTTTCTCGCTTCCCTCAATGCCCTTATCGCTTTTTAATAGCACACATTAGCGGACAGACGGGTAGAATACCTTTCTGTGCAGTTAATCTACCTGAAATAACGGACAAAGGAAAAAAGGAAAAAAGTACGAATTCAGTTCGGACATCCTGGTTAAATTGAGTGGCACTAAACATAAGTAACTCCCTGCTCAGCTTCCAGCCATTTCTCCCCAAGGCCACATAATTATATGCGAATTCGTGACTTTTTGGGGCTACTCGCCTTAAATTACTACCCTTTCTAACCTTTAATTTGGATCACGGAGAAAGAGGCCATGCCGATATTCAAAGAATTTTTCCTCGGCGCAGAGCGTTGACGCCCATACATTAGGGCTTATATCCCACGATCTGCAGAGTTCCACAAAATTTGCACGAAAAAAAGAAAAGAAGGAAAAAAAAGAAAGAAAAAGTGTCTATGTTTGTGGGTGGAAGGGAGATGGATCGTCGAATATGCTAACTTGTCCGTGACCTTCCGCGGTGGCAGACACAAAGTGCCGCTTTGGATATGTGCCCACCCTTTGCGTGAGGAAATCGCACCACATTATGAAAAAATGCATAAAAAATCTTAAATCTGGTCATTTTTTTTTAAATAAAATTTGATGCAAAGCAAAACCATTAATTTTACTTAAATATGTCATAGAGAAAAAATGTACGAAACTGTTAAATCTTAAAATAACCTTTCGAAGAATATCTTTGGAAAATAACTTTTATAAAATAGAAAAAAAAGTGAAATATAACTAACGGTATAAAAAGTGTAGCCTACGTGGTTGCAGACTACCACGTACTCGTCCAAAATCTTTTCTATGAAGTGTCCCAAATCACCATTAATTTTTTCTAGATTGGCACTTAGCATGCAAGTCCTGATAATCTCTGATCAGTCATTGTAGATCGTATCAAGGACTTAACTCTACATAGAGTACTGAAAGATCTTTCTACTGTGAAAGTGCAGGTAGCAGCTTCAATTGTTAGAGCTGTTTGCATGCCTTCAAAAACACTGTAGAGAATAACTTAGTATGATGGTTTAAGTTAGTATGATGGTTTAAGTTACCCTTTTTTGACGACAGCTGGCTGTGCTCGCGCACAGCCAGCTGTCGTCAAAAAAGGGTCTCTAGATCTGTGGCACGCGATGAACGTTTCGATCTTCCGCCATCTTGCTGGTAGTAAGGCGAGCGATGGCAACGGCTGCCCTTTT
>JAWZYV010015116.1:0-61582 GCA_038373885.1 Cheiracanthium punctorium | reverse complement strand
ACCACTAATCACAGGATGGCATCAACATCTTGAGATATTCTGGCTTGTTCTTGCATCAACACATATCATTCATAGGTATCACTACTATCATGAGTAATATAACCAACTGAAGCTCTTTAAAAGGCTAAACTACATTTATACTTAGTCTTAAAAAGAGCATCAACTAGTTTAGCTAACCCACATCACTGTGCTGTCTTCTTGTACACATATGAATCTCAGGTTGTAATCTATGTATATTCTAAAACTGAAATAGACAAAACAACAAAAATTAACATATAAATCTAAAATACTCACTACAAATCTAATGCAATTTATCTTAACTCATTGATCATATTTTAAAATCATGCATATTAAATAAGATAGTAATAATGCATAGCAAGAAAATCCATTTTTGGAAACAGCAAACTGCTTTTTTAAATTATAAATACATACATTTATTTCTTTTTTTCTGGTTATGTATATAACCCATGCAAAATTTAAAACTCATGCAACAAAATCCATTATTGAAAACAGCAAACTGCTTTTTTAAATTATAAGCACATACATTTATTTCTTTTTTCAGGTTATTTATATAACCCATGCAACAAAAATAGTAAAATAACATGCATAAATTCCATTCACACACAAAATTTAAATATACCCAAAGCAAGAAAATCAATTTTTGGAAACTGCAAGCTGCTGCTTTTAGAATTTCACTAATAAATAAAGCGAGCTTAATTTGCAGGACGGAAACAATAAAAAATAAACTCAATTTTCTGAAGGCCAATTTAACCACATTAAATGATTTGATGATAATACATGTTAAATGGAATTTACCCGTATATGGAACCAAACATTTGTACTGAACATGAATTACATTATACTATTTCCTGTCAGAAACCTAGTTTGATGATACATCGTAAATCAATTCCGTAACGAATCTATATTAAACATAAAATTTATATTAAAACATTGATTACACTCTTATATTAAAACAAAGTATAGAATATTAAAATTATTAAACCATCCATCCTGTAATCAAAAGCATCCGCAAACCAAGCAGTGCTTTGTTCAATAGCACATGGTAAACTGATTCTATAGAGAATATTAAACCAAATAAAACGATTACACACTTACATTAAAACCATCAATCTGAAATCTAAATCAAGCAATGCTTTGTTCCATAGCACATGGGAAACTGATTTTGTAATGAACATTAAAACAAATATTTATATTAAAACATCGGTTACACTCTTATATTAAATACATCGATATATTATTAAAACTATTAAAGCATCATACCTGAAATCTAAAACAATTATATTGAAATTCCAGTAATCCAAAATACTCGGCGCATCGTCCTGTGAAAAGCAGTACGGGGAACGGGATGGATTGGCGGGAATCCAATCACGTAAAGTTTTTCCCTTGAATAGAGGAAAAAATCCTTTTCCCTACGACTTTCAGCGCCCTCTGCTGGTATGAGTCTTTTAGCATTAGGAGCCTTTCCTCCGGCTATCCGCTTCTCTTAAAACCTGCAGGATACATATTGGCGATAAACTGCTAATACCTACAGGGTCCGTACTGGCGATAAGCTGCCAAAGCTAGTCATACCACTTGCGATTTGTTTAACCAATCGGGAGCATTCATTTAAAACACTATGTGGGTATTGTGAATATGCGGTTGTTTGTGGTTTGTTCAGTCGGGGCCGTCGCTATTAGCAACCGGGCCTGCTGGTTCGTTGCCAGCACGAAAATTGAGTTTATCATTGAGGCCTGTTTTCGCGATTAGCACTGTTCTATTTTATTATTATAAGTATTAGAAATATTATATTATTTTAAAACAGTTTTTTTTGTAGTTTTGTCGTACTAAAGAACTTTAGATGTAGATAATCATTTTGTGAAGATTGAGCCATTTTTTTAATGGTAATTTATCATAAAATTCGAACATTTTGCTCTGAATGTAAAGGAAGTGTAAACTTGTATAATTTATTTAGAAGTTCTAAAAATATGTATGTAAATCAAATTTAGTGAATTAATATTCATGTGCTGTTTTTAAATCATTTTCATGTGAAATCGTACTACTTGAGTAGTTTATTATACAGTAAATAAGCGTGTCTTTGTAATACTAGTTAGACGATGTTGTCTATTTAATTTTTCAGTCGAAAATGTTATTTATCAGTTAGATATGTGCATTGATTGTATGATTTAGACATGTGTAGCCAGCTTTCAGTGCAGAAATACAGTAAATTATAAATTATTAATTTTGTATATGTATACGTAGAAACTTGAAATGCAATTAATATTTTGTACAAGAGTTCATTATGTTCAATTCCAAAGTTCGATTGAGATAGCGACAAAAGAATAACTTTTATATAATACTTGGAGTTGCTATAATAAAGAATAATTAAATAAGAAAGCGTTTATTTTTGGTTTGCTACAGTGTTTAGTGCAGCTTTTGAAGAGGTATCCTGAAATTTTTCCAGTCCTTGAGCTGTTGGTTTATCTCACTTTGTATTCAAAGTGCTAAAATACATTGTTTGTTTTGTTATTTATGTAGTTTCATAATAAATTGCATGAGTAATTATGTAAACAAATTTTAAATTTTGATCAAATAGTTAGGAATTTCAAATTGTTTCATTCTTTATTCTCGCTTCGAGTGTACTTCACTCTCTGCTGCATATATATATACGTGTATATTTTTTTTTACATTTGCCAAAAGAGCATTTATTCCGATATCTTCATGCATTCTCAATTTGTCATAATTAAATCTATTTGCTTTTTAGGTTTTCCTACAACCAAAAGTAACCTCCAAATTTCTTTTTTCGTGTGATTCGATCACACCAGTGCGCTTCCAGTAGTAAAATCACTCGTTTCTTAGACATGTCTCTTCTCTAACGTACAAGATTTGTACGTAATGTGTACCTGTACTTGCACTGCTGTCGATTTGCAGTAGAGCGACTGGTTTAGAATGTGGTTTTTATTTACTTTACTTCCGGTAAAATACAAGAAAATTTTCGGACTGGGAACTGGGACCGGTCACTTATAGAGGGTTGTGTGGTGTCTTCTAGAGGCTCTTTTAACATTAACTAGATAGGGTAAAAAATCGGTGCCTTAAAAAATGTGTCGTTGCTGTAGGGGGTCACTAAATAGAAGTGGTCGCTCATAGAAGTTTCACTGTATACAGCAATGCAAGGACGAAAACATTGTCTTCAAGCACCAGTTAGTAATCGCTTAAAAAAAGATATTAGAATATTCGTGGTATTTCCTACTATGGTTTTCTAAAATTTAATACTTTTTCTTGGAAGAAAAAAAATATATGGAATTATAAACGAAAATTATAAATCCTTTTAATATCGGGAATGGTAAAATTTTCAATACATAAGCTTAGCCTGAAAACAACGTGTTTGGCCGTGCTATGATACGTGTAGTGATTCTTAATCCTTTTGATTTCTTTCATCTTCCCTTAAAGTTCGTACTACTATTTATGGGACACATTTTATTGAGTAATTTATTCTAAATGATTCTCGTTAAGTTAATTTACATTATTTTTAAGTTAGATGCCAAAGGAATGCAGTACACCAGGTTGTACTTCTAACTATAGTAAACATTCGCCAAATATCCACGTCTTACAAAAGACTAAAAATTAAATATTGTAGTAGTAGTTTGAGTTTGGAGTTTGAAGACCCCCTCAAGAGGGGGGCGGGTTTTGGAGATTTATGGCTAGGGAGCCGTTATCTCACTTGTTCTGTAGTGTTAGACCCACTATTTTCTTTGGTTACGAAGCTCCTCGTACTTCTGACTTCTGCCTTTGCTTCTGATGTGCACAAAGACCAAGAGACTCAGCGAGTGCCAGGCCGGGGGGCCGTCCGAAGGAACCTGGTGGGGGGTAACCCCGTGAATACGATGGAGAGAAGCGAGCACAACAACCCAAAGGGCCAAAAGAGAGACCTTAGGCAGAGTAGAGAGAAAGCTGACGCAGGAAGAGCATTACAGCTCGGCGCGTAGATAAGGAGGCAATAGCATGTCTAATGAAGACGGGGAAAGGGCCGGAGAAAGAAGGTGGCAGCTCCAAAGTGCGGAGAAGGGGGCACCGGGAGATGCTATATTTCTTGCAGGAAAAGAGGATGTGTTCGATGGTTTCGGGAGTGCAGCACGTGTCACAGAGGCAGTTTGGGGAGATGTTGAACCGGTGATATAGGACTTTGTTGGGTAGCATGCGGCAGACCAGCCGCGTGAAGAGCACGTCTTCGTGCCTGTTATGGAACCATGAGAACGTGTTGTGGGCACTCGGGATTTCTCCATGTGTTGCTAGGTATTTGCTGGTGCTGAAGTGTGTCATGGTTTTTTGGTGGAAAGTCCTTGTTATGGCTGCGGTGACGTCTTCGGGAGCCACCCACTCTAAATGTATGTCAGAGGGCTGGGTGTCTCTAGCGGCTGCATCCGCCCGTTCATTTAAGAGAATGCCCCGGTGACCCGGGGTCCAGTAGATTTGTAGGCTGGGAACCATCTGAGCAGCCACTGTCAGCTTTTTGTAGAGACGCTGGATCACGTGAGGGGATTTGTGATTGCACGAGGACAACGCTGTAAGAACCGACAAGCTGTCGGTAAGGATGATCGTTGGGGTGTTGCTGCATAGAAGTTCATCCAGTGCTGAGCAGAGCGCTAGGGCTTCTGCCGTGAAGATGGAGTTAACGTTATTGAGGGTGTAATGGAATTAGTAGTAGTTAAATGATGTATATGCGAATTGTAAATATCAAATATCTTCATTTCTATTCCAGCACCTCGTCATATATTCTGTTAATATATTAACTGGACAAAATTTAATGAACGCAAATTTAATAACTGTTTGTTAATTTTATTTAAAGAGTGGTTATGGTTGTAACTGCTTTTGAAATGTGAAACTTAAATATTCAAGTATAAAGAAATTAATAAAAATATCTGTATAAATAAACTGTTTATCATTTATGAATATGTTTACCTTAATGTATAATGAAAATCAGCTTAATTTGTTTAATGTATATTAAAAATCAAGCCAAAATAATGAATCATGAGAGTAAGCACTGCTTTGTTTTTCCTTCAAATTACACACATCTACTTGCTTTAATGTCCACATGTATCATAGTAAAGAAACTGATAAAATTAGTAGCACAATTATGGCATAAAGCTACATTAAATAACACTTCAAAGCCTTGGGAAGCTTAAAAAATGCCTGATGTATATGTGAAGACGCGAGCATCGGTAGGCCTCTTTGGATGACTCATCGAAATACACGTGCAGGCCCGTTACAAATAGCGAAGGCCCCGGTTCAGTGGGTACTAACCAAACAGGCTACACTAGCGCTATTAATCCTCAGGTAAAATTTTGAGAACTCACCTTATCACTTACTCTATGTTAAAGAGTTATTAAATAAATAAACAAAAGCGATTTTATAAATAATCATAAACAATTTCGAAAGTGACGAATTTTTCTGGAATTCGTTATATTGTGTGGCTAGTTACATACTAGAGGTATTTCCTTTTATAATTGTGTTTAAGGAATTGTTGAAAAATATAGCTTAATATAATTAATAAAATTTTATTTGTCTGATAGTCAGAAATCTTACCCCCTCCTCCCAACCGATAGCTTAATTCTTTGAATATAATGTTATTTTAATGTGAACTTATATATCTCTGTTTATTTTACTAAAGAGCATCTGCACACTGGACATTTTAATAAATACCTAGTCTTTAAGATTCGAGTTTTTCACAAAAGATAGAGAAGAAAGTATCATATATATTTACTTGCTCATTATTGCATACATTTTGTGCTCTTAAATGTTTTATCTGAACGAAACGAATCAATTAATCACTTTTCCATCAGTAAATGAAATGCTAATTTCTCTTCTAATTAAGGAAATATTCCTTACATGAATAAATTGAGGATAGTCTAGATATAACATCGAATGCTATCTTGATTTCCTTCTTATGTCCGGCTAACATTTTTTTATGTGCATTTAATTAAAAACCGAAGTTTTTTGTTATTTTAAAATTTGTTTGCAGTTTTACTCGTTATTGCTTTGAGAATATTTATTTATAGGGGAGAGGGGGCACAGTGGGACATTTTTTATTGGTTTTAAAATAATTGCCTTTCTTTTAATTAAAACTAAAAATTAAGTACAGGGCAATATTTTGACAAATCTTAGCTTTCCCTGTAATTTTTTTCAAAATTTATTCTTTGAAAAAAGTTAATTTTCAGAATGTACATACGTTGTCGCAATTTGACCCTTTGCAGGGCACAATGGGAACACTGGGGCATATTTTTAAATGACAAGCCTTAAAAATAGTTACAATGATGAAACACATTTAAAAGTTGCAAAATTCTTTGCTCAGCAATATTTGAAGAATTGATAATAGTAAAATAACATCAAAATAAACGGTAACATAATGTTTGCAAAAGTTCATTTTATCATCATATAAGATCAAATTTTACTGGAAATGGGAACTGTTTCAGTCAGTGCTAGATTTAGAGGTGTGGAACCCTGGGGCACCAAAGAAGTGGCTCTTGTTAATAATTTTTCAAGCAAAAGTTAAAGAATTTTTTCGTCTACCTGTGTGGTGAACTGGGTTCAATGTTAACATAGCCTAGTGGTCCAGGGTTCAATTTTCGGTAGAGGTAGATTTTATTTACTCAAAAAATGTCAATTTCTTGTCTGGCGTTGGACTCTTGAGAGCATCTTTTTTGCTATCCTGCTGTACAAGACATCCTTTCTTCGAACTTATGACTCTCCCTTCTACAGGAGCAATTTCTTGTGTTTATCAGATTGTAAGGTTCAAGGCACAAGAAAGCATTTAGCCTGGTTAATTTTTAAAAAATGTTTACATAGTCTTTCATTGTAACTGCTGCAGGATATATTAAACATAGGATTAATTATTATTTAGTGTAGGCACCCTTTGAAAAATGATAAATACAAAGAACACTTTTCATTTAATATACCGAAAATACTTATTAACTCTATATTTTGCTTTAACCTGTATTATTGCAACAAATCTTCAATTTTTGAAATTCATAATCTAATGTTATCATTACATAAAATCTATTAAAATATCATGCTCATATCAGAAAATAACAACAATTCAAGCTGAATCTAAAATGCTCAATTCAAAAAGTTTAAATCCTCTATGGGTCAACGCAAGAAAATAGTTTTATTTTAATTTCATAAAAAAAAAAAAAAAATGTCAAACTGCGTAATCTCAAGATTTCTAGAATCCCACAAATTGCAAATTTATCTTGATATATATCGTGCATTTCACAAGCAGAGTTCCTTCTAGGCATATTTTGCGAGGCGCAGTGACCTGCCTGCCCTTTTGTTAAAATAATTGCTGCCCTGAGTGCCCTTTTTTAAATAATTGCCACCCTGAGTGCCCTTTTTTAAATAATAACCACCCTGAGTGCCCTTTTTTTAAATAAGTGCCGTCCTGCCTGCCCTCATTGTAAAAAATTGTACCTTGGATGATGCCCTGTGATTAACGCTAGTGCCTTGCTGAAAATGTGCCCCTTTTCCAGAAATCATCGATTCCATTCTCTACGCACTTCTGCTTTCACATGCTAAAACTTATATGTCTTATTTATGATAATTAGTTTTATTTATTTATTTTAAGGATAAAGTAATACTGCTTTTTAAAAACATATTAAATTTTCATGAATGAGCCAATATTAAGTTAGAAGTAAAAGAGGAAGAACAAATACATTTCAGCATTAAGATTTAAATTAGTATTGTACATCCAACAGTTGGTTGCAATACAAAATTCTTATAACTCTCTGTCATTTATTACAGCAAACTTCTGTGCTCTGAATTTAATTTTTGTAATTTCTATAATTATCAATTGATGAATGAGTTAAATTGTTTTTTTGCACTACTTCTAAATAAAGTCTAATAAAAGTTTATGTTCAGTAACTTTTAAACTCTTTGCCTAGTACTCATTCAATAATTATTGTAAACAAAAGAATTTAAATAAAATTATCATTTATTTTATTAATTTTTATACATCTTGCACTGCAAGAACTTTATTTTATTTATTTATTTTTTTAAGTTTGTACCAATAAAGGTACAATATCGAATATGAATGTGATCAAGTATGAAAGCTTGTGGCCCAATGATAGTGTGATAAAGTTGAGGAACAAAAAGTTATAGGTCCCCCCTTCGGCTGCCAAATCATATCTGGCTAAAAATTTCTGAAACCTTCTTCAATAAATGTACTATCACTCTTCTTATAAATAATAAATATGTATTTAATGCAATTTCGAGAAAAAAAATAAAGGACAAAATTCATATTATAAATTAATCATATTAAAGCCTCTTGTTTTTTTAATCAAAAACTACTAGGTTTGTACAGATTTAATTCATCAGAGCATGTTTTATTTATGTGATATTTTGGGCAAAATAATGTCTATAAATAAATTTTTCTCATTTGCTTACTTTTACAGGAAATTTTCTCCAAAAGAAAGGAGAGGGGAGCTAACTATGCATTGTAAGTCAGAACACACATACAACCCTACTATGTTAAAGCTTTGGGGAATGAGCAAACAGTAAACCACTTTTAACTAAAAAAATTTCAGAATATTAAGCAATCTAGTTCTACAGCTATGTAAACTATGCAACCAGTGGACCGTTTTTAACTAAAAAAACCTCAATGGATTTAGCAACCTAGTTGTACAGCTATGTAAACTATGCAACCAGTGGACCGTTTTTAACTAAAAAAACCTCAGTGGATTCAGAAACCTAGTTGTACAGCTATGTAAACTCGGCAACCAGTGGTCCGTTTTTAACTAAAAAAACCTCAGTGGATTCAGCAACCTAGTTGTACAGCTATGTAAACTGGGCAAACACTGGCCCGTTTTCAACTCAAAACAACATCGGCGCATTAAATAACCTAGTTATACACCTCATATAAAGTCACTATATGAAAACATAACAACATCAAATATCCATTTACAATTCACATTGAAAACCTTAAGCAATTGCAAAAATTCTTTAAAAAAAAAACACTTACCTTTATTTTAAGAAACTCTTCAAAAATATCCATAACACATCAGCTAATAACATAACACCAAAACACTAGGCTTTTATTTAACATTATAATCACGCCCTCCTTCAAATAAACACACACTTCCTTTTTAAACAACAACATAATATTCACTACACTTCAAATAACACAACACATTTCCAAATACATCTTGTATTCCCCCGTAAATAACTCAACAAACACCAAACAAGAACTGACACATCGAATATCGAATTCAAATTCACCTGCTTTTCGGTTTACCGATTACAGTTAAATTGCCTAAACCAATCACAAAATTCCTTTACCAAACATCCTGGTATCGTTTAATGAACCCACCGAGCGTTTTTTCATCAAAATACAGCATCATCCAACACCTCAACTCAATCTACACAGGTTACAACAGACATCTGACTCTAACGCTAAAGTAAACAAACTTTCGACCAAACTCCAAGTTTGGCGACTCATCACCGCTTGGCGACGACACCCGGTAACCGAAGAATCCCCGCTTTGGGGATAAGTCCAATTGGAGATAAGTGAAATTGAGATTGTTACAAACCAGTTTCTCGTGGAACTCAAAAGTGCCCCCTTTTTTTTATCTCTCCCCCCCTCCCCCTGGGGGCCATTTTTTTCTAGAGTCAACACTACGCCTGCGTACATAACAGGGGTCAGTCCAGGTTTCTTTCCCAGGGTCCTATTTTTGTGAAATTTTACCTAATTTTGTGAATTCATTCCTAATTTTGTGAATTATTTCTATTTCTGTGAATCTTTCCTTATTTTGTGAACTTCTTCCAATTTTCTATTTCATTTTCGAGCAAGAAAGCAATCACGAAATAGAATTGAATATTTTTTTAAAAATTAAAAATAAAATGGGTATAGTTAGTTCCCTTAAAAAAAGTTGGCCGAAACTGAATAATTCCTGTTCACCGAACATCCGGGATAGTCATACCCTGGAACAATATTTAAAAAAAAAAATCTATTAAAATTAAAAATATAAAGCTTTAAATCTTTTACTTTTAAATGATTAAAAAATAGATTTTATAATAAACTTAGGCTATGGTAGTTTTGATTTTAAATTGCAGGTACTAAACACTTTTATTTATACCCCAAATTCAAGCTTTAGTAATTTTTAAATATTACAATGTCTGTCAGTTTCGACTGGAAATACTCTAATACTAACGATGTGAAAAATGCAATTTTTAAATCTAGTTAAATTTCAACAATTGAAGGGAAATCAAAAATAAGTTGCAGATAATTACAGATATGAGAAATTAGCTAACATTATGTTTTTAAAAATTAATTTCAACTTGTACCATTAAAGAAAAATTACTTGTCAGTGTACACAGAATATTCCAAAAACACTGACCTGGGGTTTTATTCCTTAAATATTTTTCACAAATATTTTACAGTAAATCACAAATTTATGTAAAAAAAAAGTCACAGAATTTTACAGTAATGATTATAATTTTTGGAAGATTAAATCTAAATAAATACAAATATACATTTTTATATGGTCTCCAAACAGAAAATTCCCAGTCTGTAAGATGTGCCCATACATTAATTAAGTTATAAATTTTCAGTCTTCTATCATTTTTTGCTCACTACGGCCCTGCCTATGCCGATAGCATTTCTCTGTAGTGTACCCCTATGACCGCTCTTTAAAAAAACATTAAATCCCAATAAAATCACTCCTATGCTTTGTTGTTCACTCCCAAGAATGAAAAAATGCAGTATTACACTATTTCTACCCCCCCTTTTTTTTCCAGCCTTGAGCAATGATTGACCTATATTTATCCCATTTCACATTACACAGTGTGGATTCTCGACTGATTAAACATCCGGAAACCCTTTAACGTCTGGCAGTCCATTTTCTCCCCCCATGCCTTGGTATGTCAGTCCGTTTTTCCATTTTTATTTGCCAAAACTTTTTCTCCTTCCTTACCATACAGTTTTCCTTATACAGGAGACAATACAATGAAGTCAAAATCCACGTTTAAACGACCCTTTACAAAACAGGAGGTATAACTGTTCCTTAACAAAACTCCAATCAGCCTTTTTTTTTTTTTAATGCAACCAGATAAAATATCCTTTTATAAATAAATATTTTTTCTGTTTTCTTTCATTTGCGTGATCTGAAAGATGCCCCTGGAATGTTTGTTTTTTCAGCAATGTAAAAGGGCCATCTGGCACATTACGCTTTCAGTTGGGGGGGGGGGGGAAGAAGGGAGTTCAAAATGATTTCACCAGTGGATGTTATGTTTGATAAGTATGCAGTTGTGAATTAGTAAACAATAAGCTTAGACTTAGCCACATAAATGAGGGCAGCTCCCGTTGTTTTGAATTGGATGTTATGCACTCTTGCAAGTGGCTCTTAATGATTGCTTTTAGTGTAATCGTTACATGGCCTTTCTACTTCAGATTATTTATAGTTATTACAGATATTTACTAAACATTAGAGAATTACGGATTCATTTCAAAATGCAAAACGACTTATTGCGAGTTAGAAAGTTTGCGTGATTTCGAAACATGCATTGGTCTGAATTTATGTCTGTCTTTAGGAATAAGATTTAGGACTAAGTTAATCATTTTGAGATTGTATCAAATGATTTCTGAACATTTACTACAGGGTGCATAAATGTGCCAGTTTGGTAAACGAAGTGCTTTCTTTTAATCCCCTCCCCAACCTGGCTGCCCTTTTTACATACGCCACTGGCTTTATTCTTGAAGAACGTTGTAATTTTCCGAGAATGATAGCTGTCATCACCTTTTCTTCTGGCAATGAACCTTATTAATATTATAGTAAAATAAGTCTTGATGTTTAATTTTTTGGCATAAACACAACTTACATGAAAAGAATTAATAAATGAGCGCCCACTACTTTCCCAGAAAGAGAACTCCTACATAGCAGATGGAGGGAACTTAGGAGGAAGAACAAACAAGTGCAGGCGTCTGCTTCAAACTGCAATCGTAGGCGTTATAATTTACCCCCTGGCTTAGGGTCTCCAATCAAAACCTCAGTCATCATCATCAATGTTGTTTACATTTAGGCCAAGATATTGGGTGACGATCGGTGATCGCTAAATGATAATAATTCCTAAACTCAATTGAAAAGTGCAATAGTTATTTAGTGAAAGGGGCATTTTGGTCAAACTGAATTTTGTGAAATTTCCGTTTTTCTGATATTGAATTTTGTGAAGGGTCCGTTTTTGGACCCGATTTCGACCTGGACAGACCCCTGCATAATCAATTTTTTTTTAATAAAGTGCCCTCAAAATTATAGAAGTGCCCTTTTTAGAACTCGGAGCACCCTGCCCTCTTTTGATCCTAGAATGAACTCTGCACAAGAGTTTATAAATCTCACGCAATTTCTGACATTTTTTTATTACCTTAAGAGAAATCCCAATTAGTTCAGCTAATTCACCCATTTATTTTTCTAATAGGTAATTATAACGTAACAACATTGAAAAAAAAAATTTTTTTTTCTTTACATAGGACCATTATAGAGGAATGTAATTTTACTCTAAAAAAAATGTGTCCAACTTTCCCGTATATAAATATGAACAAAACTTTTTTATGTTTTATATTGATTGAAAAGACAAGCTTATAAGAGACATGGCAGAGAATGAAATAGATGAGGAAGATGTTCAGGATCAAGAGAGATGGAGACAAAAACTGAAGGATGTTTTTAGTTGAAAGGAAACCTCAGGATTAAGGAAATTCCTACTATATCGATAGATAGATATTGTATAGAATCAGTAGTATGAAAGCACTGAAAGAAGTTGCATGTAATATATGTTTTATAAAAACTTGATAAAATTAAAAAAAAAAATCAAAAATGATGTCAAGAAACAACATGAGATTCAATCATTTATATACTTAAACACTATATTTTGAATGTTTAAAAATATTTTTCTTTCTAGGAAATGGGTAATAATAGTTCCAGCAAACGAGATCGTGCATATTCTTCTGATGCAGAATGTCCGTCCTCTCCTTGTAAAGAAGGAAAAGTTTTTGAATTTGGTTCACATAAAAAAAAGGTCCAGCAACAGTCTTCTCTGGATGAATTTTGTGATGGTCTTAAAGTAATTATTCCTTTTTTATTTTTTAATAGGTTATCTTTAGAGGAGGTATTGCACAGGCTAAATCAGGCAGAGGATTTCCATCACCATCTCAGAATTTCATGAATTTTTTTTTCCTATGTTGCCTTACCCAAGGAAAGAACAATTCTCAAATATTTTTGATTTACCTCTTTCAGTTTTGGAGTTATGGGGGGGGTCTAAGTACCCCAGAGGCGTGACGTAGAAATAACTTAGGGCCATTTTTGCCACTTTACTGTCTCGATTGTGACTGGCTCTGAGGTGCTTCATAGAGTTTTTTCTTTTTACTGATAATATATCATGAATATTAACATCTCAAATTAAAAATTCATTTGAAAATAGTCAGATCCCCCAATTTCATAAAAAATACAGTTTTTAGAATGCTTTAAAAATCTTTGAAGGGTCCCTCGGTACAAGTTCCCAAACATGGTCCTTAATGCTAATTTACGCAATTTCAAATCATTGGTACAGCTGGCATCAACTTCCTACATAAGAACTGTTGGCATGCAGATGTAACATCCACAATCCGCATAGTAGTTTCATATTATGAAAAAGCATTTTTAAAGGTACAACTGCTTCCAAGAAAAATCCCCAAAAGTACCTCCCTTTTTCGTATATTCAATTGACACCATAGGGTGTTTTAGCATTACTTTTAGAAGTTTAATCGACTGTAGCAGTATTGAAAATTAACTTATCCTGCATATATCGCAAATATATCCCCATATATCACAAATAGTTCTTCCACAGGGGCACTCATAAGAATTACATTATGCTGTTCGGGGATCTCTAACTGCTGAATCCATTCAAAAACTTTTTTCGCTGATAGAAAGCTACACTATTCCCGAGTATTATAGGCTACCTTTCATGCATGTAGCATAAGTAGTTCATTTGCAGAGATTTATACTATTTACTATGCAAATAGATAAAACCCAAGAGTTTATTTAATGAAAAACATTAAAATACTGTTCATGTGCTATTTAGTAAAATTTATTTCAAATTTCATTTACGCATTATTTAGCAGAACTCATCAGAAATGATTTCTGCCAAATAGTTGTATATTGAGCTGCCGATTGTTCAATATGTTGTTTGCATATTATTTTGCGCTTTGAGAATTTCAAAAGTTGACAAATATGAATCTTCAAAACTTGAGAAAATTATATCAGTTACACCCCCCCCTCCTCCCCTAAAAAAGAATATTTATGTTTGTTAAAATTGTTATGTACAAGAGAAGTGTCTTTTTCTTCCTTTATTTCCTTTTAAATGTGAGTAAATTTAAAATTTATCAGAAAAAAATAATAATTTCAGGAGATTTTCAGTTCATATTTTCTGAAAAACGAAAGAATTAAAAAAAAAAGACACATTTGCTTAAAGTATTTATTGTGTATGTGTTGATTAAAATAATATTTGATAATTTCATTAATATGAGATGAATGAAAACTGTTATTTTGTGTTGTACAGCTAAAAAATGAAAAATAACAATCGCATGTTGTATGGTGAAAAACATAAAATTGCTGCTCCCACATTGATTTTTATTTTATTTTATACATATTTGGAATTTCCATGAGCTGGAATTCTAGAAGAGGCCCAGACCAGCTAAAACCAGACAGAAAAGCTTGATAAGGGCATCTCCTAAAACGCACTTATTGGCAGATAGATATGCCTGGTGTTTTTGTATTACTCTTATCTTGTTTATACTTAATTTTTTTTTAAATTTTTTTTTTTACTACTACAGCTTTATTACTTACTTATTAGCAACTTACTAAAGCAAACTTTTATTTTGTTCAAAATTGGTATTAAAAAATATTTATTTGACTGTTGAACATTCAAAAGAACTGTATTTATAATTGCTTTCAAAGCCGCCCAGGTAGTGTAGTAGCTTAAGAACCATTCTATAATGCCTTGGGTCTGGGCTCAATTCCCGACTTGGGTGTTAAATTGTCCGTCCCTTCTTAGGGGATAACTCTGGCTGCCCATTGGGTGCCCCCATAATAAAATGGCTTGTGGTTTGGGCCTTAGTAGTGACAAAAGCTTGTGGGCTGAGTCCACCTACTGGGGAAAAAATAACAATAATTAATTTCAAACCATGAATTGCATGTGAAGTTAGAACTTTAGTTTTTTGCTCATATGGCATTCGAAAGGTGGGTTCTAATCTGTAGCAGATGTCTTGTAGTGTTTTCTCACTAAAAACGGACATTGCGACTTTAGATGTCAACTTAAATATGTATGATAAAGTTTGAAACGGAACACACTCATCTTGAAAGGATGACTATTCTTCTTAGCTAGGGGTAAGGGTTTTTGAAAAATATGGTGATAATTTTTTATACAAGGGTCCTTGAAAAATTTAGAGATGAGCCTTGAATCCCTTGAAATGTGCTTGAATATTTACTAACAATTTTGGTGGACACCCAGTTTTTTTTTTTTTTTGTCAGCTCCCATTTCTTTTCAAAGCTACAATAAATCATTCATCGACCATTCTAATCTGTTTTTTTTTAATCATGCTATAAACACAATAATCACGGTATAAACACAAATGTACTATATGCTCTGTTATATAATGCATGAAGTTCTTTAACTTATCATTTTATTCATTCCTTCTGAAATGAAGCTAAATGACGTATGTTTATTTCTTAACCACAAAATGATGCAAAAATGCTACTATTTTGGCTACTAAACTGGTGACTTTTTTATGTCTGTGAGGCTACTAATGATACTATTTTTGCCTCCTAACATTGGTGGACACCCTGCAATAGCTCTCATGTGGAAGTCGGCACCAGCTGTACCAATGATTCGAAATTGTGTAAATTAGCATTAAGGGCTATGTTTGGGGTCTCATACAGAGGGACCCTGGGGGCCTTCAGAAAATTTTAACATTGGATTCACTTTATATGAAGATGTATAACTACACTGCGTAGTTTTTTTTTTTCTGTATCACATCAGAGCCGAGATTTAAAGCATTCTTAAAAACTGTATTTTTATGAAATTGGGGATATTTGCAGTGACGTGCATCCCACCCAAGCAACCCAAGCAAGAAGGCAGAATATGGGTTTCGGAGTGTCGTCTCTGATTGGCTAATTCTCTGATGAAGTCATGTTTCTATAGCAACACCCCTTCAGCAGACATTGCAGATGGGTTAATCTCACGGCAAAGAAATGAAGAGTCAGAAAGAAAATATACTTGTTTATCCACTTGACATTTATCTTTGTGTTAAGAAATTATGCATAAATAAGGTAGATGGTATTTTCTTTCAATTTGTGATAGAAAGCAAAATTTAAAAACAATAATAGCCTTATTTTCAGTTGCACTGCTTGGGTTGCTTGGGCGGAATGCACGTCACTGTATATTTGGAGGGGGCCTTATGTGGGGACTCTGCTTATTTTTGAATGAATTTTCAGTTTGCGATGTTAATATTAAAGATACATTATCAGATAAAAAGAAAAAATTCTCCGAAGCAGCTCAGAGCCAGTTAGTCATCACAGTAACGTTGCAAAAATGGCCCTAAATTATTTCTACATTGCTCCTAAGGGGTGCTTTGACCCCCCATCACTCCAAAACTAAAAGAGGTAAATAAAAAATTTTCAGATTTGTTCTTTCCTTGGGTAAGGCAACACAAGAAAAAAAAATCATGAAATTCGGAGATGGTGATGGAAACTTTTTTTCTTTTTTTGCCTGATTTGCTCTTGCAATGCATCTTAATAGTTTTCTCCGTCTCTCATATCTATATCATAGAGAACAACAGTTCTACATGTGACGCAGCCTACACCAATGAACCAACTGTCAACAAACTGCGGTGCTCTATTTATACAGGCAGTTCTGGGCTTTCTCTCATGTCCACTTTTTTTTTCTCAAAATCTGCTTTAACGATTTTTTAAACATTAATATATGATTGAAATCGGAGACTGATGTTGCCGATTTATTAAGAAAATTCGTTTTTTTTATTTCATCCAGTTTAAAGAGGGGACTATTTAATTCCCACATGATAATACTGAAAACAACTTCATCAGTGATTAGGCAGGATGTATGAATACAATGCTGTATGCAAATTAATGAAATAAAATCAAAGATGGCAGCAGGGATACTAATCTGTACTCGACCCAAATTATAAATAGAAAATTACTCAAAAAATTATTGATTATAATCAGTATTATGCCTCTTATTATAAAATTCTAACAAAAACATGCCAATTTTCTGTTACATGTTACAAAAGAACTTGTTGTGACTTTAAATCAAATACTCTGATACTGCATGAAAACAGATTTCTATATTTATTTACATAACTTAGTGTCAAGCAAACTTCTGAAATTTGCACGTGAAACTAATTTGTTATCTTCTGACCATACATCTAAAAAATAATGATATCCCCATGCAAAAACCCTTAACAGGTTAAAAATTTGTGACGCAGCATTTTACGTTATAGCTATATGAATTTTAAATATGGGTCTTAAAAATAATGATATCAAATTTTGAGTGATGCCATTCCGGGATTTTTAAAGATTAATTTTTAAATTCCATTACAGTTACTTTCGTTTTATTTTCTAAAGAAGATTTACGCATTTAAGCAATGCTTTTAATTATGAAATACACTGTCAAATGTATCACTCTTTCACTGAGTCTATATAATGTATTCAAATGAATTTATTTCAATAATTTAATATATCTTTTGCGTCACGCTATCCAAAAGGGCAAGCAAAATTTTCATATACATTTCACTTAGTTTGGTTACTATGACACTAACTAAATATTTACTTAAATTTTACTTGCTCTTTTGGATAGCGTGATGCAAAAGATAAATTCAATTATTGAAATAAATTCATTTGAATGCATTGTATAGACTCAGTGAAAGTGTGATATATTTGACAGTGTATTTCATAATTAAAAGCATTGCTTAAATGCGTAAATCTTCTTTAGAAAATAAAACGAAAGTAACTGTAATGGAATTTAAAAGCAAATCTTTAAAAATCCCAGCAGAGCGTCACTCAAAATTTGACATCAATATTTTTAAGACCCATATTTAAAATTCATATAGCTATAAAATGCTGTGTCACAATTTTTAACCCGTTACGGGCTTTTGCATGGGGATAATAATCTACTGAGAGACCCATATGGTACAGAAAGGGCAGCTCCAGGAGCCCCTAAAACTTCAAATGTAGAACTTCACTTATGAATTCCTTATTCAATGCACCATCACTATAATCTTTTTGTACTGTTACTGGTCAAAATCTCTCAAAGTTGAGCTACCCGCCTCATCTTCAAATCCAACTGACGTTTTTTTTCGTGTTTTCCCCCTTCATCCTCCTGCTTGATTGAGCATGTCACTCTTTCTCTTCTCAGCATCTGGCTCTATCTTTTGTCCAATATTGCATGTTCCATATTGTTGCATTCAAATAGTTGTTAGGATTTCTATTGTTTCTCTTTGAATGCTGTACTTTGAATTATTGTAGCTAATGAGTTTTTTGGTATTTTAAAAATAGATAGCTTTTTCTTCTTGTGCTATTTTTGCTATTGCAGTGCCTGTTATATTAAATTGTACCTCTTGTTTGTGTTCTTTTATTCATTGGGCTTTTTTCCTCTTCATAACTTCTATGTCATAACCTTTTATTTTTTTTGTTCATTTTCATAATTAATGTTAGATACCTTGAGCTTCGGTTTTCATCTGTAATGTCTCTATCTGATTTTATTCTTTGATATAAGTTTCTATTTGGTCTCTCTCTCTCTGATTGGTATATCAATGTTATTAGCTTCCTCTTTAATATATACTTGCTCCTTAACAGTATTAAATTGGGGGCGGGAGTATATTGCTTATTTGTTTTTGACTGGATTCTTTTGTGTCCGTGTTTTAATGCTATTTTCATAGAATTTGTTGATTTGTTTTTCACTATATTATTTTTAGTTATTTCTTTTATTTTCTTTGTTTCTTCTTTAAGCAGGAAATATAATTTGAACATATTTTGATTGCCTGGTTTATATATGCTCTTAATGCAGCTAATTTATAATTAAATACTGTCTTATATTTTGTTTTGATTATTTTGTTGCTACTATTGAGTTTTCTACATACTGTGGTATTTAAATCATTATCTTTAGTTGGTGATTTTAATACCTAGGTAATTAATAGTATTGTTCTTTTGGCTAGCCTTTAGTATCGCCCATCCAAATTTCTCCCCCAAAAAACGTCGGCAAGCCTGGTGATAAATTTTCAAATGTAACAGCCCAAAACGTTTCATGAGTTTATATTTATGCCCGCAGTTGGAACTAGAAAAATCCATTAGCCAATCAGTGAGCGCTGATTACAGCGCCCCTGTTTGGTAGAAAGTTTCCAGAGTTCGTCATTTGCACTTCCAAACGCTGTGTAATTAGCATCTTGGATGCTGGTCAGTCCTAAAGTTCATATGCGTTGCTCTGGCTTATTGTAAACTGGAGTTACTGTTGTGGTGGGAAAGTATCAGTGGATTTTAAAGGAGAATTAAGAGTAAGAGTTTTGATTTTTCAAATTAGTAGAAAAGTTTAAGAAAGTGAAGAATTGCTAATGTTTCATGTAAGAGTTTACAAAGAATTATGTTTAAAAATGTTGTTATTGTTGACAATTTTGTGTCTAGAAATGAGATGGCTGCTGTTTTGAAACCGAGAGTTGCGTCGAGAATTTAAGAGGTAAACTTTTTTGAATATGCTTTTATGTTTAAGTTTTCAAATTAGCAGAAAAGTTTGGGAATGTGAAGATTTGCAGATAGATATTTCATGTATGAGTTTATAAGAAATTATGTTTTTTATGTCGAAAATTTTGTGTTTGGAACAAGATGGCCAGCATTTTGAAACCGGGAGTTGTGTCGAGAATTTAAGTGGTAAGCCTTTT
This sequence comes from Cheiracanthium punctorium, assembly GCA_038373885.1. NCBI lineage: Eukaryota > Metazoa > Arthropoda > Arachnida > Araneae > Cheiracanthiidae > Cheiracanthium > Cheiracanthium punctorium. The sequence goes on along the minus strand of JAWZYV010015116.1, from coordinate 41,625 downwards.
TGAATGCTCCTTTTACAATAAAAAAATTTATTTGTACAATGACTTTTTTGAGATAATAAGGGATATCAACTGGGAGAAGTTTAGTTATAAGCTTTAGGAAGTTTTGTATTGACTAGGGATTGTTTGTTCATGTTGTTGTTATAAAAAGGTTTCTGTAGGGAAAAAAAATCTAACAATTTTAAAATTGAACGAAAAAAAAAAACTAAGAAGCCATAGAAAATAACATGCATTTACCTTCACGTGCTCTTGGATAATAATATAGTAATTGTAGACAAATATGTTTTGTCGACATTTTGTCTGGAGACAAGATGGCCACCATTCTGAAATTTGGTATTTCAGGATTTCTACAGACCTGGAAAGTCAGGGAAATGAGTTTTGGTCAGGGAAAGTCAGGGATTTCGGAAAAAAGTCAGGGAAATTTGAAGAAAGGTCAGGGAAATGCAACAATATTTGAATTTTGCAGCAAAATCAAGAAAATACTTCCTATTTGAACCTAATTGCAGAAATGGTTTTATTTTCATTTTCTTATTTAACCTTATAAATAATTTTAAAATGTGTCCTTTATTAACATATCTTGTTCAGTTGAAATATTCTTAGTTTTATCCTAAATTATTATCAAGCACGGTTTTTGTTAGAATCCAGTGATGTCAAATAATATTTTTGTGTATATTGATTTTATTATTATTATTTGTAAAAAAGGGGCAAAATATATAAAAAGTTATTAATTAAAGGATGTAATATTAAAAATAGAAATGCAAAATTCAGGAAAGCACGCTAGATAAAAAGTCAGGGAAGAGCATGATAGATGTCAGAGAAGCAAAAGCTGTGAAATCTGTAGAAACCCTGTATTTGCATCATGAATCCGAAAAGTAAACCTTTTTCAAAACATGGCACTTGGTGCCAGTTTGGCAAGGGAAAAAAAAAAATGCAAAAATAGCAGATGGGCGATACTAAAGCTGTTCCGTTCTTTTCAACATCTTTTGTAAATTTAATATTGTCCCTTTCATTTAATTTGTCTTAAGGCGCGTTTCCACTTGTGTCGTTAATGTCACAAATGCCGTTAATGTTCCGAAAGTCGTAACGCTAAAGCAGGGGCGGATCCAGAGAAATCATCTAGGGGGGCTCCGTTTTTCATTAGGATGATACATTGATTCCCCAATACTTTTTCTCCCAATGTGTAATTAGACATGGTATATCACAACTAAATAAGTATGTTGCCTGCTGCAAGAACCGTCGAAGAAAACTCTGAAAGGGGAGGGGGGGGCAGAGCTATCGTGCGCCCTATACCGATCAAGTTACGGCCGATGCTCATAAGCTACGTGTTTTATGCGTTTCAATGGACGACGGGACTGATACGGGGAAAAAAGTGTTCCGTTGCTCTCTCCATTGTGTTGGGGGACAGTGTTTTAAGTTTAACACATTAACCTTTTGTTGGTAGATCCAGACTGGCCATTAAAAGTCGTAAATTTTGCCAGAAAAATGTCGCCTTAACCCCTGTAGTGACTACAAGATGTGGCTAATCAGCAACGGCAATTATTCATTTTGTTGTTCGCGGGCCCTACCCATTAACATTTTAGTGTGTACAGAGTACACTCTACAAAAAAAGGTATTCGAGCAAGAGAGAAATTTCCTACGTTGGTTTCGTATATTAAAAATTATTTATCAAGGAATATGAATTAGGCTATGTATAAATATGACTTTCTATATTTCAATCAAGTTGTGCGTTTTTCAAAAACTCAATTATTATTCGCAAATCAAAAATAGGAAATTTCTCTCTTGCTCAAATACTTTTTTTGGAAGGTGTACAACTGCTGAATGCAATATTGAACCCATTTCACAGCCACCGTGCAATATACAGTGTTCACAGCATACATTTTTGCATTTTAGGATGGCATTAAGTTTTCCAGTTTAAGTAATTCCCGTCCTTTTCAGTGAGGACTGTAGTAAACAAACCTCAATTGCTATTTACAACTATTATCACTATTACCTGCTATTTACAATTTGAGCTTTCTTTTTTAAAACCAGACCAGCTATACATTGCCAGGTACTCGCTTTGTCTGATATCTTAGAATATGTTTTACTTTTATAATGAGGATTTGTACCCATACGTCTGGGTGGTGTGGACAACTTATGAGAGCAGTTGAAAGAATGAAAGCTGTACAAATTGCGGAAGGTTGGATTGTTCGTCTATGCTTCAGCATCACTTAAGGCCGATGCTGATTGCTGCTGCATCTAACGTGACTGCAGTGGGTAAGAGGGCATTCTCGTTGGGAATTTTACGACTTTTTAATAGCAATTCGGGGTTTACCGATAAAAGATTTCCGCACTAAACCGTAAACTCCGTCCGTTATAAAATGGAGAGAGCAACGGAAGATTTTTTCCCCGTATCAGTGTGCCGTCGTCCATTCAAATATGGTGGAACCTGCTAAAATGACCACTTTGGTAAAGAGATCGTCTGTCTATAGGGACAACTTTAATGCAATTTCGCTTTACTACCATCACACTTTACCACCTTTGTAAGGTGATTAGTTTTGTTCTTCCCAAGGGTAGTCCCATTAGACAGGTTCCACTGTACAAATAAAAGTGGGATCACTGCTCCAGCCACTGTGGCGATAGCGAGTCAATAAAATGTGCCTCTCCTTCTGTTTAAAAATAAAAGCTCTATATCATTTTTGTAAATAGAGAAATTATGTTTAGTCCACAAGGATTCAATAAGTATTGGTGTAAATATTCTTGGTATATGTATATATATAACATTACAAATCAGAAGCCCGCTAAAATCCCACATTTCTAGAACTACACAGTTTTAATTCAGTTGGAACAAAGGAATCTGCTTTCTCAAGCTCCAATTACTACATGGTCCCTTGACATTCCTTTGTTATTTTGTAGATGGTCCCCGCGTCCAGTCAAACTGGCGTTTTAAAAGCCATAACAGACCTTGAAAAACCGCTGCCCAGATTTCGGGATCTGCCAATAATTGCAACTTGCATGGATCAAGTGACACGACCTCAAAAGTTAATAAAAGGGGCTGATGCAGCCCAGCAGCGACTTCTTCGTGTGACAGCAACTGCCAAGGAAAGATGTATCGAATCACCCAATAAAATAATTTAACCGCAGTTCGACCGATTCTTCCACTGACAGTCATAGCAGCCCAAGGATTTTCACAGCTCGCTCCAGCGCTTTGCCGGCCAGCGAAGACCGGCCAGGATCCCATAATAACGGCCGTAAGCCAGAGTCCCGAGCCGCCTCGCCTAATGCCCAACCCTGAGAATGGGTCTCAAACAGCCTCGCGTCCTCCGGCACACAACTACACCTTCCCGTAGCCGTTTAATGCTACACACAAGAATAACATTTCCCTTTACACTTTGGAAGGTGCCTGGTTCAAAACCAGTTCGCGTCCGCCGACCTAACTGTTCGGAGTTTTCCGTGCTTTCCTCCGAAACTTAGAGTAAATAGGGTTAGGCCCCCTTAGAAAGACCCCCACGGAGTGCACCCCACCCATCGGCTTAGATTCCATGTGCAGATAATTGGCTGTAATCCTACAGCACGAAAACCAACCCTTTACACTTTACATTCTTAGGACTGTGAATATATTTCTTGATATATTGGCGTGTTTAAAGATGTTACTCCTATTATCATTATATTATTTTATTATCCACAAAAAATTATTTTAAATTACCTTAAAAAAAGCTAGTAAAAACAAGTAATACAATAAACTTAGGTTTCATGAAAATCAAAATGAGTCGGTTGTTTCATTTTTCGCCTTCCCGTTATTCTTTCTTCCAGATTTTCTCAAATATGAAATGCGTCAGCTTCCATTTTATGAATTTTTCTAGCTAACCAACCGAAGCCTGAAAATTTTGCATTCCAAATTTTTCTGCCAGAATAACAGCACTGCAGTAATTGCTTGATTTTATTTTATTTTGATAATACGAACAATTATCTACTTGAGGGATCTAGGCCGAGTACGGGGTGCCCTACGTGGGGGGGGGCTTTCTAAGGGGTCTTAATCCGTATTTATGAGAAGTTTCGGAGAAAACTGCATAAGACTCCGAACAGCTAGATTGACGGATGCGCCCTGAGTTTGAACCAGGCAGTTTTCTTCTCCCAGTTGCGAGCGCTATGCACTCAGCCACTCGTCGGGCCTCCAGAAATTGGAGTTATGTGATTTGTGATGTTATGTGGCAAGCCTATACTAGAGGTATCTGCATTCTGGGGCGGTTGCCTTGGTCGGAAGATTTTTTCAGAGGTTCTGACGTGTATTCACGTTAAATCTGGAGAAAACCATCTGGAAAAACTCCAGATAGTTAGATCGAGAGTCACGCGGTAGGCCCAAACGCGGGACCTTCACACTTCAACTATCTATCATGTCGAGTGTCTTATCAACTCGGCCATGGTGGGGCCCAGAAATTAGAATGTTGGATGCTCTTGCTTCATTCAACCATTTGCATGCAGAAGTGCCTTGGCAAACTCTTTCAATCAGCCACATTGACTTTTCGGCCATTTGGATTTGGATCCCAAACTAAATTTTTGAACTGCTTCAAGAATTTTATCTTTGCTTCTAAAATACCTTTGAAAATACACTCAGGTAGTTGAGATTGTCTTGCGAATTGCACTTTTGACATTCCCCGACACTTTTTTCCCCACTCTTAAAAAAAAATTTCTCTTGTTCCTGTAGCGTAAGATGAAAAAAAAAAAATCTTTGTTAAACAGAAACGACCTCATCTTTGAATAGAAATTTTTTACGTTGGAGTTGCTGGGACTTTGAAATATCATCTTTAGAAAGAGATCGTCGTTAAACAGAGAGTCAACTGTATATACGGTGCTACATTTTTAAATTTCAGTTCATGTGAAAATTTACAATTTTTTTAAAAACTTCCTTAATCCATAGTGTATTTCTAGCTCTGGGGGGGGGGGGGGCTCAAGTCCCCCGTGGATCCGCCACTGTATATAGTGCTACTTTTTAAAATTTCAGTTCATGTGAAAATTTACAATTTTTTTTAAAACTTCTTTAATCCATAGTGTATTTCTACCTCTGGGGGGGGGGCTCAAGACCCCAGAGCCCCCCCCCCCCGTAGATCCGCCACTGCGCTAAAGTAGAATTCCGTTTCTACTATCTTCGTTATCTCCTTTAAGAACCATACGTTTCCTCCAATGGCTATTAGCGATTTCGTGCATGCGTGTTTAAACTTTTATCTGTTTCCCGTTTTTCTTTTAAATATATCCCCATTTGTTATTTTTAAATACAGAAGAATTTTTTAAATTTGGAATTCCAATTTATGAAATTGGAATTCATAAATTGGTTTTAAATTGGTCAGTTTAGACCTTAAAATAACAATAAATCAGTATTCGAAAGAAAATATTTTAGATTTTATTAAAAATGTTTAAAAGAATAGCATCTTTCTAATGAGCAATTTCTCAGTAAATGTATTTTATTTTTAATACATTTTTCTATTTTAAAAGAATTTAAGTCTTTTTTTTAAAACTTTACCTGATTACAACGATTATTTTTTATAATACTGCAGGATTTTTTATAATCCGGAAATTTGTGTTATGCAGAATCGGAAAGTCCCGCCGACTTTGAATTTGAAAAATTCTACTGCATTTATTTAAGGGACTTTTTTAGTTAGCCCATATTATACTAATTTTAGGAGGCTTAAAAAAAAAAAAAACCTGGGTGTCAATGATTCCCATAAATTAGAGGCTTTAAAATACTAAGTTAATTGAGCTGTTTTGATAGATTTAAAAGGTAGCCACATTTTCGAGAAATTTAAGTACTGCATGCTGTCTTTCACCAAATAAGTAATTAACCGAATATTGATATCTGCTTTTCGTGTGTTTTGTAAATTTAAGAAGTACATTATGTTATTAATTTAATTTCAGTTATCTCTAAGATCCCGTCGAATCCGGCTAAAAGCATATAACTATTTCTGAAAAGGTTGTATTGTATTTTGTTATGATAAACCTACACGGGGAGTATTTCGTACTGCCTATCAAAAGGGGGGAGTGCCTTGTGCGGTTGACTTTCTTAGTGCTTCTGAAGCATATTTACGTTACATCGTGAGAAAAACCGTCCAAAACTCCGAATTTTTAGATAATCAGCCGTCCGGTAGATCAGAACCCTGGACTTTTATACTTCAGCTATCTACCATCTTCAGTATCTTATCAACTCGGCTCGGGTGGGCACAACATCTTGTTTTAGATGCCATCTCCGGCCTTTAAATGTCTAATACAAAAGATAGTGCACGAATAAATTTAGATTTATTAATCAAATTTTTATTTGAAAAGTATTGAACAAAATTTTTAATCTGGTATTTAAAGAAATACAAAATAAAAATGAGAAACCTATGATTTGGAAAAAATATTGGTCTTAAAATTAAAATTCAATAATTACAATAAATTTTATTTATACATGAAGAGTAAAAGAATTATCATTAAAACCAGTTAGTATGTAAAACTACTATTTTTTTCCCCTTTGAATACTAAGTAATAACTATTATTAATTAATTATGTGACCTTTCTGAAGAGAAAAAAAATTCATTGAAATATTAATGACATATATATTGAATTTTTCAAATACAGTCAATAATATTAGAAGAATAAAAACTTAATTTTAATTAGAAATAGATGTCAAAATGCTAGAGATCATCAGAGTATCACATGAAATACTTAAAAAAAAAAGTTAGGAAGGAGCTTTACAAAAAATACTGAAATTAAATATTTTTTAATTCAAAGTCATAACTATTTTTAATTATTAATTATCGCAAAATATATTATCGAAAAAATTAGTAAAGTATATAATAATGTGTTATTTTTTTAAAAACTAAAATAAATAAAAAAAACGATAGCAAAAGCCCAAAAGAGTGGCAGCTAGAATCGAACCCAGGACGCCCGGACAAGAGTCACGAGCAATACCTCCTAGCCACGCAGGGTACAACCTGTCTGATGTTATTAGTTAAGTTGTACAAATCTTGTCACAGATCTCCGTGACACTGAGAGCCAAAAGCAAAAAGAAATAGAAATATTATTAAAAGGGTGACTGATTAAAACATAAGGGATAAAAATACTCAAAGGGAAGGATGGCAGAATTATTATTATGTGTGCATGAAATCATGGAGAGAGAGATTGAGCGCCAAGTCTTTTTTTTTTTTTTTTCCTTAGATTTTTTAGGTCAATTGATTGCATGAATTTTGTCCAAAGCAGATTTATAACAATTCGGAATACTGTGCTGAAAATTGATGATTAACCTTTTTGCGCCGACTGTCACGTATACGTGCCAGTAAGAAACGCACTCAGTTCCTGGCTGGCATGCTGGTGTGCCAGAGCGTTTCCTCGTTCACCCCCGGCCGTCACACAGTTGTGCCAGTGTGTCCTGGAACATTTTAAAAACTATAACTTTTGGCACAAGATGGCATTGTATATCCATGCGGTTACAGATACATGTAGATTTGACCTTCTACTCAGAATGAGAGTAGCATGACTCACATACACGTGGTTTTTGATAATATAAACGTAAGTTGAAAGGAATGTTTCTGAATGGTATACTTTATGACGGCTCTATAAATTCGTACGTGGTATTTCTTTATAGTAAGCAGGGAGTTTTATTTTCGCAACAGCGTTGGGTATTACGGTTTGCAGTCCAGTTTTTAGTGGATAATTAGATCTAGTAGACGTGGATTTTTTCTCATTTTACAGTTAGAATGTCGAAGCTTCGAAAGTGTTAGAGCTTGAAATAGCAGAAATGGCGCAAATTATTTGAAATTATGAGATGTTGATTCTGAAGCAGATTCGGATAGTAGTGATAGTGACACTATAATATATTCTGATTGTTCTGTTCATGGATTTAGGCTTAATCGCGAAAAACTCTCCGGCCCTGGACAGACATTTGCGAAGGAGACTGCCGGCCTCAGCGATAAGCGCGCGTTTGCGCTTCCCGTCACAAAAGGGTTAATTGAACCAAAAAAAAAAAAAAAAATTAAGAGCCTACTTATCCTTAAAAAATATGTAACTCTCGTACTCTCACTTTCGTGACTGCACCATATTGGAATCCTTTCCTTGAGAGAGCATGGAACCAGCCAATGGGGCGACGAGATTCTTACGACTTTAGAGGTTGGAAATGAAACGTTTTTATTCCCATAAAAACCGTCCGTAGAGGAGAAAAAGACAGCTTGGGGTCGAGTTTTTAGCGGCGGTAAGCGAATTAGGGAAAATTACGACCTAGTCCAAACGCGGCTTTAAGATTTGCTCTGTATCTGTTTCTTTTCTGTTACTTCAAATCCGTCATAAACATATCTAATCTATAAAATTATTTTATTTTCAAATTTCTTAATTATTTCTTTTTCAAATTGTCTTAATTTTAACTCTGCAAATACTCCTGAAATTGGGAACCCATCGGTAAACCCTTTTTTTGTTTGTAAATTTTTCTGTTAAGTTTAAAATAGTTTTGTTAATGATTAGGTTGTTTGTTTTATCTAGTGCTTCTGTTATTTTTCATCTTTGTATTTTCTTTGATTACGTTGTTTATTTCTTCTCTGTTAATTGATGGGTATCAAAACTTACTATATTTTTGTCCTTTTTCTAACTTGTGGTTTTCCTAATTTTCTTAGAAATTTTATTGTTGATCTGAGAGACATATCACTTTTTGGTAAGCATTCTTTATATATTTTTATCATGTATTTTTCTAAAAGCCTGTTCTAAATAAGGCTGGTCCTTTTTATTCACAATTGGTCTGATTGTTATTGGTGTTTTATGGTGTGAAGTTTGCCAAATGCTCTTGTGTTTGCTGGGGCATGATTTCTATTTTGCAGCTTTACCTTCAGTCCAATTTCTTTCTTTTATTAATTCTTTTATTCTTTTTTTTTCCTGTGTCAGTCTGTAGCGATATCCATCACAAGACTCCTGGCAGCCCAATAAAATTTATCCTTGGTAAAGTTCAGAATGTGAAGTGATAATATCAAGGGCAGTACAAGTTGTCAAATGTACAAAATCTATGGTTTCACCCGACAAACACAGGGAACAGACATCATTAGTAGCTACACTAATGTGGTGCAAGTGTTTATATAAGGAATCATGTCCTGCCGAGAATAAAAAATTTGCTCTAAAAACTCCCCGTGACTAGTCCATTAGGATAGGTGACAAAATAAGTGATTCTACATTTTATTAGTTAAAAGAAAATTATAAGTTTGTTTTAAAAATTGGTCTATTTTCCTCTTTAACATGGAACTAAATTGATAAAAGGATAAAGGAAAATGTGGCTGTGGTAAGTTAAACAATTTTATCCAGAGGCTTCCTAATAATAACTGGGGAGCCATTGAAAAATGATCTCCCAGCCAGAAGCAATTTGCTTTTATTCTTGTTTGTAGCTTATTGTTGGGCCTTTTTAATTTATTATTAAGTCCATATTTTTGAAGGTTGTTTCCACATTATATTCGTTTTTTCTGTTTTGTCAGTTTGGATTCATGCTGTTTGGTATTTTTTTATTTATTGTCTTTAAGATTTTCCTGTCTTTATCAGTCTGTTTCATTTTAATTTCAATTTGATTTGGGAGAGAGATGTGGAATCAAGCTGGAGAAAGAAGGGAGAAAAACTGAGGCTGAAAAAATGTTTGTCTATGAAGATGAGGCTGATAGCTCAACCTCGTAAGATCTTGGCCAGTAACAATACAAAAAGATAAATGTGAATACTCTATCACCATGTATAAATTTATTTAAAAAGTCCACCATGCAGCACTGCAGAGTTTGCCTCAGATTAAAATAGTACAGTTGCGTGCCAAGCCTGAAAGATGCAAATTGAATTTCTTAAATGAATATATTAAATGTTTTTTATAGTTTGCATTGAATGTTTTGTTTAATATAGTCGATTTACATATACTATTAAAGAATCTCTAAATCTGGAAATTTTGATAATCCAGAATTACTGTGATATGAGCAGTTCTGGATTTTTAAGGTTGTATTGTACTGTGATCTATGGACACATCAAATTGCTGAGGGAGGCACATCCAATATACTAAAGCTTTGTGAAAACTACTATTCTCCAAGCACAGTTCCACTGCCATACATTAATAATGGTTTTGACAGCAGTAATGCGGCCTTAATTGAACCTTATGACAAGTTTCAGTATTCCAGGATACAATATAGGGTCATTCTTCATCTTCAGTCACTTTACCATATGAAATTTTCACAGTGCAACACTTGCTGATTCTCTGTTCATATAGAACAGTTTTACTAAAAATGCTCAATCGAGTAATGATGACATCCTGAAACTGAATTGTAAATCCTTGTGTATCAGTCTTTTATTGTGAGATTAATTTGCATATTTCAGCTAAATCTCTCGTATGTCAATACCATTTATCGCTTTTTTTTCGGGGGGGGGGGGGCGCTTATAAAATAAATCTTACTTCCTGATAAGTCTTAGTGTGTAATATTCCCTTTTTTTATGGCTTTTTAAAGTTTAAAAAAACTTTTGGTTCATTTGGTATGTATAATCATTTGTAAATTAAAGTTTTAAAAAAAATGTGTAATTTCTTGAAAAATTCAAAAACAAACCAGATTTTTTGATAATAGTTGTACAGTTTGTATTTTATAGATTAGGTTAAAATAATTTTGACAAATGGAATTTTAAAAAAATCATAAGTTTTGTCAAAACATTATTCATAAAGCTTATAATATATATTCCATGAAAGGTACTTCTTATATTTGGTGCAAAGGGAAAATTTTTCAAAAAGCTAATTCATATTAAAAGCACGTTTGTAATGTATTTAGGAGCCCTTGTCGGATGTTTTTACATTTTTAACACAGTTAAACATTTTTAAATTCATGGTAATTATGACAATGTGTAAAATCATTGTAGAAAAAGTTATTCTGGCCAGGTAAACACATATAAAAATATTAAGGGAAAATTATTCAAAATATCTGTTACATTTAACTTAGAAATGAGTTATTGAATGGAAATTTTGCTATTGATTATTTTAAAATTTTTCAAATACTCAAAACTTACTACCGTGTCCTTGTGAACAACAGAACTACAGCCTGTTCTCAACTAATTCTAAACCAGTTCCAACAGAATACTTCTAACTAATCATTCTTTTTTCCCCGTTTAACTCAAAAAGCTCTAAAAGTGAATACAGTCGACTCCGGTTATAGTGAACCTCTGAGGACCGGCAAATTTCGTTCACTATAAGCGAAGTGTCCCCATATGAACAAGGAATACATTCTATACATATAGCATTGCCAGACATCTGGATAAAGCCGGACATAGTTAGGCTTTTTGATTGCGTGTCCGGCCAAACTTAACGCTGTCTGGCTTTTGTTAAGCTTTTTACTGATGACTTTGGGTGATTAGTAATAAAGTACTTGAACTGATTTGGCATTTGATGTTATTTATATTTTGTTAAAATTTAACAAGATTCATGGTAATAATCAAAAAAGCTTGATTTTACATACAATTTTTTTGAAGTACCTATTAATACTGAGACAAAATCCTCAATATTGTAGGCTGTCCATCCTTTTTACCCTAATGTCCAGTGAAACTGGCTGGTCTGTCCGGCTATTTGGTTTGGCAACCTGGCAACCCTATATACATAAGAAAAAAATAGTGTTTTATCCCGCACTGAATGTTTGTGTGAATCAAACATAATTAATCGTATTAATGTCTTATTACTCCTAAGTGCTACAATAATTTGCGAGATTCATCCAATTGACCGGACAGTGCTATAGTCAATCAAGCAATAGCGTGTAATGGTAATCCTTAACTTGTGTTATTTCACCGGGAATGGAAAATGGAATCATTCAAGGACGATTCCATTTTAAGAGAGGTAAGTCCGTTTTCGTTCACCATGAAATGTACCCTACTTTTTGTTAAGTGCTTAGTAGCTGAAAAATGCCACTGATTCTAACCGACTAAATTTAATCCCCTTTTACAGAAGTCCCCGGATAGCAGGCGTGAATACAATTAGGAGGGGCACAGTTTGATGAATTGGATTGAAGCGCTTGTAGTCTTTTCTTTCTGGTCAAGAATGAGAATGAAAAATGTTGCATGTTTCTTTTAAAAATTGTCATTGCTACCTTCTTCATTGTGGAAATGTGGGTATCGCGGCTTTTCATGCAGGGTGGCAAAGATGAGCTTATCTTTTAAGCACTGAGAGTATCGTACAAAGGCATACACTACAAGACTTGGGCTGTTTTGCAAGGGAATTGAAGAGCTAAAGATTATTATGCATCACTGCAATGGATAAATTCCTGATTTCATAGCGGTCAAGAGTCTAAGCCCTTTCTCTAGTGCGCTATTGTTCCCCTCTCCACCTCGTCCCCCCCTTGCCATGTTAGACAATTCCCCTGTATTTCGAAACAGATGTTTGATATTCTCTTTGTGTATTTGTCGAACGCAATACAAACAACTTTTGAGAATGTAGACATCAAAAAACTTCCTCTCCACCATTTCCAGAATTTTTGAAGTTCAGTTTTTAAGTTCACTATAACCAGAGTCACGTTCACTAAAACCGAAAAATGCTATGCACATTTCTAATGTAAATGAATCGGGACTAACGATTTGCGTTCACTATAACCGAAAGTTCACTATATCCGGGTTCACTATAACCGGAGTTGACTGTATGCAGTTTGTTAGTTCCTGTGTATATTATTTCCATATTTAAAATTTGTTATTCTAATTTCCTGCTTCTTTTATATAGGATAAACAACAAGAAATGAGAATGCGAGCTTCTACTGTAAATGCTGCACCAAGTGCAGGATCAAAATTTCCCACTGTATTTAAGTGGGATGGTGGTGGAAAGGATGTATATATTAGTGGTACATTTTCAGATTGGAAGCCAATTCCAATGGTCCGCAGGTATGAGTTTTTGTTAAATATATATATGGCGCAATATCAAAAAATGGATGAGGTACTGAAAAATTGAAAATGACAAAATTTCTCACAAGGGCTTGATTACAAGGATTTTGTTAATAAAAATCCACATTTCAGAAAGGGACTCACTCTATCTGTGCATATACACAGTGTCCAGTGCTAATGGTGCCCAATGGCTATTTCCTAAACTGTTAGAGACGCATAGTTCCAATTGCAAAAATTCTCTAAATTGGATAATGTATTATATCAGAAACAATCAAACCCGATAAATCAATTCCTATAAAAATTATGAAATTACTGTCCCACGGTCCTATCAGTTATATTTAGAAAAATTTCCCTTGCACAATTTCATGCAAAATTTTAAAAAGATCGCCCTTTTATGACCAAAATTCCCAAAGTTATGAAGCAGCAAAAAATTTTGACTTTAATCACTTTTCCACATCTAAGAATGTTCCATCGCGAGTAAAATGTTAAGGGACCATATAAATATTGAACTTTTAAATTGTAGGTTTTAATTACTTTTCTGGCTTAATGCAGATGAAGAAGCAAAACTAATTTTAGAATACTCATCAGATTTAAGCGGATAGTTATAGTCAGGATCTATAAAAATTTATCCATAGTGTCTTGAAAATCTTTTCTGTAAATGAAATAACAGAATTTTAATAAGTTGCGTAGATAAAAAAATGCTTTGTCAAAACAATGAGAAATTTATTGAAAAGCTGGAACATTTAAGCTTTTAGCTAGGGATGTAATGGATATCCGGCTGATTTTTCAATATCTGAATCACAATTACCGGATACGGGGAGGTTAGGGGGGGTCATAAATCCCCCCTCCCATGAGGATTTTTTTGCGAAACAAAATTTATATTCTTCACTCCCTTACACCCCCTCGCCCTCCATGAAAAATTTCTGGCTACGCCACTGACCGGATATCCGGCTATATACTACTAAAGTTCTATCTATAATATACATGGTGGAACATTCTTGATAAAGTGATGCATAAAACAGAGGGATATATTTTTTAACTGAAAAAAACAGCAAATTTAACACTAGAAATGGATCATTCAAAATAAACACACAATTTCAACATTTGTTCAGTAGTTTTTGAGCACATTTATAACTAGTTAGGTTAATATTTAAGAGTTGATTTCATGCTGCAAAGTCCTGCTTAGCAGACATTTTCTGAACTAAAAAAAAAAAATCTTAAGCACATCTCATGTAGTATCCTTGTGCAAATTTGGAGGCAATCTTCTGATCCTTTTCGCCTGCTTAGACTGCTGTTTATAGCGGAAGTTTAATTATAAGCACTGTTTAGAGTATCATTTGAAAAATATGTGCAGTTATGCAGTATATGTGCAGTATATGCAGTTTCTCATGGTAATCCCACAAATTTTACATTCTCTCCCCATGTTGTTCCTCCAATATTTTTAATTTGCTCGTTTATGATTTTCTGCAAGTTTCAATTGATTTTTAAAGTTGTCTGCTTAAAATTTGTACATTTAAAAATTTTGAAATATTTAATAATGAAAATTATAACATGGCTGCTTGTGCAGACAGCCATGTTGTAACATTAGGGTGGTCACAAGAAATCAACTTTCAAATTTTTAAGGCAGCACCCCCCAAAAAGTTGCCAATAGGCTCAAAAATGAGACTGGTAAAGTTTCAGCTCATTTGCATAATATTAACCTGTGCCACATTGAGGTTAAAGTTAAGAAAAATAGTGGTTTTTCGCAAAAAAAGCAGTCTTTCCATCATAAAATGGATAAAATTGAGTCTAGAAACATGATGTTGTTCTCGTTTCAGAAGAAAACTTCCCGCCTTGATGAGTCACACATCACTTTTATGTAAAAACTTACAGATTTAACCCTTCAAGCGGTTGTGATATTAAATCCCGTCCATTTTATTCCAGTTTTCACTGCAGTACATCTATAATAATAATCATTTGCAGCACTGTGAGATATCATAAAATATGTTTTATATTAAAGCTTGTATGTAATTTAGAAGCCTTTTTTTTAAATAATTGCAAATCTTCCTGTTAAAAATTTTATTTTTTTTATAATTTAAAAATTGCATGAAAATTTTACCGTGAAAACCACTTTAGATTATTTGCCCATTTCCAAAACGCTCAGAGGGTAACATTCAGATCATATCTAGTCCTCAAAAAAAGCATATATCTGTGATTTTTTCAGGACTAGATACGATCCGAATCCTAAAAGTTAGCTTTTTCATGAAAGTTCAAAAAATTATATTTCGTCTTTCCTCCTTTTTTTTTCTTCGTTTTTCTGTCTTTTTGTGTACAAAATAAAGGTTTTAATTTAAAAAATTCTGAAATTAAAAAAAAAAAAAAAGAAATTTAAGTAAAAGAATTAACAGAAAATAAGGTCAAAGAAGGCATAAAATTGAGAATGACTAACGTTTAGATATATTTTATTATTAAAGTTATGTATCTGAGAGGAATCACATGTAAAGAAAATAAATTATTATTGTTACCTATAGTAAAAACTGATTTTGTCTGGATTAATTTTACTCCCCTTTCATCCGAGTCATTAAAAACCTTAAAAGCTTTCAGTTTTTTTTCCTTTCAAATACTAATTTTCACACCATACATCGGGATAAGTATTTAAAAATTGTATATTAAAATTAAATCTCTTAAAAAAATTACTGTTCAAGATGAAATAAAAAAATATACTTCTTTGTTCAATAAATGATCCATTTTGTTGAAACATTGTTGCTCTTACATCTTCATCATCATTTTCTTTTCAAATGCAATTAATTTTACAAGCATGCTTATTTTGACTTTTTTTGCCCAAGTGTCATCAAAAAATGAAAATGCAACTTAATCCAAGTTAAGATAACAAAGATGGCTTATCATATTATAGATCTTTGTTTGCAGCCTCTTTATCAAATTTTCCGCATTGTAATAATTTTAAGTCTTGATTGGGGCTAAAGTCTGAGTAGGAGTGTTGTACCATGCTTTTATATAAGTATTTATTATACATAAACAAATGTCTGTAATACCCCCTTTTCTAAATCTGCCAATGAGACCTGATGTCTGAAAAAAAGTATTTTGAGACAATAAATTGCCTTAGACATCCACCTGGCATAATGAACAGCACCAGGTACTCTGAAAGAAATGTCTATTTGGGGAGACTCCTATAAAAATTAAACAGTGTTGGATTAATTCTTTATAGTTATCCCCTGAGCTGTTGATTTCTTAAATGTTCTGCAAGAAAATTTTAAATTTCTTCCAAATTTTGCGTTCTTTATGTAATAGTTTCATCTTCAATAGCAGTTTTGATCTTTGTCTTGTCCAACTTAGACCACCCAACCTGAAAATTTTAAAAAATATCTGGTTGAAGTGCAGTAGCTTCGCCCATTTTGCAATCAAAACAGATTTTAGGATGATTTCTAAAATAAATATGATGACAACAAGGTAAATATAGAAGATTCTGACCCAGTAATTGCTACATTCACGTTCCCCTGAAGCAACCAGTGGTATTAAAACACATTGCCTGAATTTTATCAACTGCTCCCATTCTTCAACTTCAACTGCTGTAAATTCAGCTTTTGCCTAATTGAGTTATTCTCATATTATTTTCAAGCTGAGTAACTCCTATTAACTGTTCTTCATCGCCACAGCTAATTAAAATCACTATTCTCTCTACATTTTCTTTATTCAAAATATGAGGAAGGATTTTTCCATCCCAGTGAGCAACAGCACCATCTAAATCAGAATTTTAGAATCTGCCTTTGAAGAGATCAATTCTTTGTTTTTTAAATTCTTGTCTTTGGAGTCTTATTGCAGGTCAAGGGTCCTGCACAGGAAAGATATTATGTTTTAGTGTTGAACCACTTCTACGTTATACCAGTATGTAAATCATAATGATAATATGGGAGTTAGGGGAAGCATAGCCCCTCCTGAAGGATCCTGAGTAAGGTTCAGTGACCCAGCCGCCATCTTAGATTCCGTTTTTTTTTGTGGTCCTTTTCCCGTGTTAGAAAAATGGACAGACTAACCAAAAACAACAAAAATACGGGACAGAAATAAAAAAAGACTTAGAAATGTTTTCATGAAATAAAAGAAAATTTGCATGTTTAAAAAAAAAAAAAAAAAAAAAAAACTTACAAAAAATTTCCTACATTTCTCATGAAAATGTAAATTAAACTCTAGAAAACAAGGACCTTAAACAATTTATAAAAAGATTAGATTAACTAATTTCTCTAAGTAAAGTTATAGGTTCGGCTTATACTCGAATATATACAGTAAGCAAAATGATACTCTTGTCATTTGCTAGTGAAATTCTTTGAACTGATGAGTGTCAATTTACAAGACAGTGTAAAGTAAATAAAAAACTTTGTAAAAAACACACATAAGATGTTATAGGTAAGTAGATACGTACGTTTCGGCCAAAAATTGTTTTGGCCTTCCTCAGGCCAAGCCCTTTGTCACAAGGAACACAGGAACTGAAAAGAGATAAACGAGCAAGCATGTTGCCACAAGGGACAAAGAAAAGCCGAACAAAACCACGGAGAGGGGGAGGGATAAAAAGGAAAGTAAAGCAGTACAAAAATACAAAAATAAATAAGAATAAAAATAAAAAGAATTAATAATAATAAAAAAAAGGAAAGAACACATGAATACAAACACGTACACAAAAAAGAGAAATAATAGAAAACAGAACAAACAAAAGAACACAAAACAAATATAAAATAAAAACACATTTTAAAAAATAAATTTTATAATAAAAAAAAACACGAACAAGACAGCACAATATCTATATATATATATATATATATATATATATTATTTTATTTATTTATTTTTTTTTACTTTTTTTAATTATTATTATTATTTATTAATAAAAACATAAAGGAAAGACAGGAAAACACGTACACACACTTAAAAAAAGGGGGGGCAAACAAAATAAAAGAATAGAGGGGGAAAGGGAACGAAAGAAAAAGGAAAAAGGGGGGAGTAAAGGAAGAAAGAGAATAGAACCTTACAATAGCAGCTTCCAAGCAGAATGAACGAAAGGAACGGAAGAACCATCGTTCACAAGACGTTCTAAGTGCTGGGTAATGGAAAAACCTTCCAAAAAATCAAGATGGGACAAAGACTGAGGAGTGCACAAAATCTTAGCCTTAGAAAACTGAAAACGATGATTGGAATTCCAACAATGTGAGGCAATAGAAGATTTGGAAAGTTCGTGCTTAGAAACATATCTCTCATGCTCTTTGAGCCTAAATTTGAGAGCTCTTCTGGTCTGACCAATATAGCCCAAATCACAAGATCCACAAGGAATATAATAAACACCCCAACGGTTCTCAGTAGGAATAGGATCTTTAAGGAAGAAAATTTAAGTTTATTAACAGGTTTAAAAATGACTTTGAAACCGAAATTTCTGAGAAGTTTAGAAATTTTGTAGCATAAAGGTGAAAAGAAAGGTAGTACAATTAATTGATTATGAAAATTAATAGTAGTAGTTAAAGTATTAGGCTTATTAAATTTAGAAAGAGCTTTATCAATAATAGAGGGGCTAAAACCATGAGCGACAGCTAAGGATTTTAAGTAATTAATCTCATTATTAAGAGATGAAGAGTCAGAGCAAATTTTGATAGCACGAAACACATAATAAGTGTAAAAGTTGATAACACATTCATAAGTGTAAAAAGCAGAAAGTTTTTGCTGGTAAGGATGATTAGATAGGGCATGAGGAGGTAAAGATATAGAAAAGGGTTTGCAGAAAACAGAAGTAGAGAAACCGTCCGGATTCATAGAAAGAGCATCCAAAAAAGGTAAAAAATTGTTGCACTCCTCTTCTAGAGTAAATTGGATACATGGATCAACAGAATTAACAATCAAAAGTAAATTAGAAATATCACAATTGGAATCCACTAGAACGAAAGTATAGTCAACATATCTGACCCAGCACGGAAAATTAAAGACCTTAAAGAGCTTCTCTTCAAAATAATGCATATAAATATCACATAAGAGAGGTGAGAGAGAATTACCCATAGCAAGACCCTCGGTTTGTTTATAGAAAGAGCCATTAAAAATGAAAGCAGTTTGTTTAATACAAACGCTTACTAAAGCTATAAACTCCTTAATCTCAATAGAAGAATAATGAAACTCGCGTAAACGCTTTTCCAAACAGCCAATCGCACCTTGGATAGGAACATTAGTAAATAAAGATTTAACATCAAGAGAAAGCATTTTACAATTAGTAGGAGAAAGAAGTTTAACTTTGTTAACAAAATCATAAGAGTTTTTAACAGTGTGGGTATTACTAGCAGTCAAAGGTGAAAGAGTATGTGAGAGGAAACGTGCAAGGTTATAAGAAGCAGTACCAATATTAGAAATAATGGGGCGAAAGGCAAGAGAAGGTTTGTGAATTTTAGAAAGGGCATAGAAACGAGCACAGTTAGCAATAGAAGGAATAACAAAACGTTTAGTTTGAGCATTTAAGATTACAGAGGACTTAACAGTGTGTTTAATTTCAGAAAGGTGACTGTTAGTAGGATCAGAATTTAATTTAGTGTATGGACCAGTGTTTAGCATGTTATTAATACTATCAACATAAGAAGATTTATCAAGTAAAACAGTCTGGCCGCCTTTATCAGCTTTAGTAATGAGTAAATTAGGGTTAGAATTAAGTTCTTTGAGAGCAGTTTTTTGAGAACGAGAAAGGTTAGATTTGGCATGCATATTATTTGAAGAGATAATATTAGCAATAAGATATTGCAAAGTATCCAGTTGGTTAGAAGAGAGTTTATTATTTTTAAAGGAGTTTTCCATAGGAGCAATAAGTTTGGAAACCGAAACATTACTAACGCGAGAAAAATTCAAACCTAAACTAAGAGCATCTCTCTGAGAATCAGTTAAAACATGCGAAGACAAATAAACAACAGTGTCCTGAACAAGAGGACTGACAGAACCGAGGGAAGACCTAACCGGAAGAAGAGCTTGGAATTTCTTATCCAAAATAGCTCTGTGAGAAATAGAACGTTGTTCAACATAAGCAAAATTCCGTTTTTCCCGGTTAGCAAACGCAGGGTAACACTTCAAAAGCAAATGGAGATCATAAAGATCAGATTCAAGAATCGAAACTTTAAATCGAACATCCTGAATAAAAGCGCGTAAAACCGCCCGCTTAGACCTATTCAGAGCCTTATCAACACGAGAAGAACCGTGAATATTGCACTTAACATCAATGAACTTAGGAATGACATCGTTTAACACCAGTATTTTGTGTGTTTTTTCCGTTACAAGACAGGGTGTTATAAATACAGACTTGCCAACTTTTACGCTTTACGCGTAAAATTTACGCATTTTGGCTGCTGTTTACGCGTACAGCGCTTTTTTTACGCATTTCCAGATATTTTCTTCCTAACTTGTGTTTATTTCTTTAAAACTGAAATGGATATTAAAAAGAAATGTATTAGGTTTTAAATTGAAATGATGTTCTATGCTTGGGCCTTTTTGCCTTTTCAATATGGATCTAAGTGCACATCATCGGCACCATGATCCACATCCATGTTGATACAATGCGCATCAAAATATTCTTCTTAGTTGCCACTGAGGCAAAGAAAAAAAAATCTTTTTGCAGATGGGACGCCGAGTATTTCTTAATTGGTTTACCCTGTCATGACGTCATAGAGTAGAGCGAATGGGAGAATTGCTTACTAGGGAGTATGTCTTTCTCCTGTGACTTGTGTGTCTCACGTGGTGTTCTTTGTTATCAGCCCGCGCTCGCATTGTGGTTAAGAGACAGGGGTAAACAGTAGTATGAGCATACTTCAATTGATTTTCAAAGGATTATTTTCGATAAATGACCTCTAATGGCCACTAAAACAGCATAACTTATAAACAAAGTTATAGCAAAAAATGGGCATGTATAGTATGTCAAAGAAGTGAAATTTGTTTATTGTAACGTGTGCCGGAGTGATTTCAGAATTTCTCATGGAGGAAACTGACATTTCTCGCCACGTGAGTTCGTCAAAACACAGTGAAAATGTGAAACGTGCTAACAGCAGCAAAAGTCCACAAACATTTTTCAAAGAGGACGGACAGTCCAGTGGCAGATTAATGCAAGTTTCTCGGGGGGGGGGGGGGGTTAGTTAGAAGATGACATATACATCCATTTTATGGAAGCAATTTAGGATCTTTTACATTAATTTCTTTTTTCTCTGGGGGCGGTCGCCCCCCCCTTTAATCCGCCCTTGGGACAGTCTGACGTTATTCATGCAGAACTGTTATTTACATCTTTCTTGATCGAACACAATGTTCCTATTTTAGCAGCTGACCATGCTGAATGTGAGAGGGTTTTCAGTATTATTCGGAAAAACTGAAATGAATTCCGGTGCAACATGTCTAATAAGATTTTGGAAAGCCTTATTATTATGAAAGCCGAAAAAGCTATGCTGCTTCTTGAAATCAGCACAGTCAAAATGAGAGTTTTTTCAAGTCAGTTAAGTGATTATAATTAATAAATTGTTACCAGGAATCTGGAAGATGGTGTATTGATTTGCCTTTTATTCAACAACTTCATTTTCTTTTATTGTTCTTAGCTTTATTTAATACTTAAACTTCAAACAAATAATTGTGATATAAAATGCATTAAAACTATGACTCGTGCATTCTATGGTGAAAGGTAAAAAATAACGCTCACGCGTTGTATCGCAAAAACTGTCGAAATTTCTGTTCGCGCGCTGTTTTACACATTTTGATTTTCCCAGGTTGGCAAGTCTGTAAATACACAAAATAATCATTATTGTTCTCTGCAAAACCCACATATCATTCGGCCAAACAGACATCAAGTGTGTTGGAGCGTAAATGTTTGGTGTGGCATATAGAAATAGACCTTGATTGGGCCATTTTTTTTTCAATGGCATTTTAACATAAAAAAGGTATGTGCAGATTTTAGAAGGCACGGTAACTGATCTCTTAGACAAATGTGTTTCACTATAATATCTATCACAAGTGTGATTTCATCATGATGGTGCTCCAGCACATAAATCACTAAAGCCTGGTACTATTCTAACCAAAACATTTGGAAATATAATTGGGTACAGTGGTCCTGTTGAGTGGCATCCAAGATCATCAGATTTGAACCACTTAGATTACTTTCTCTGTGGTTTTGTTGTGTTGCTTTGCGGAGTCCGCTCTTCATAGTTTTATTAATTACTTATTTAATTACCTCAGATCTTAATTACCTCTTTTTGTTATGTAAGTTTAATTTTGCAATAGCTTGTTAATTTAAATACCTTAATATTAAAGTTTCTGTACTCCCCTGCTGTTTACACTTAATTTAGTGTTTCATTTTTGTGCGCAGGAGATGACTCCTAATATCAAATTTTGTTTTTGGGACTGTTTTCGCGCTTTAATCTTAAATCCTTTGTTTTGGGGCTTTGTTTCTTGTTGCTGGGGGGTCTGTCGGATCCCCTGCTTTCGTCATAACCGAAGTTGAGGCTGGGGCAGGGAATTATGTCCCACAACAAAATTTATTGTGTAGTTGGCCACTCAGCGACGTATTTTGTCCGCTGGTTTTTTTTATTTTATTGCCCCCTCTGTGGTATCCTTCACACGGGGAGAAGGGTGAAAGGAGGCTTTGAGAGGACGTCTTTGGACTGAGAAAGACGATGAAAAACTTTTATGCCTGTGAGGAAAAATGAGAGTAAAATGAAGGGAGACGTGCCTAGATCAGGAGAAATGGTCGTCAAGATAGTGGACTGAGCCGATCATCTGTGAGCTCATCTTGGTACTCTACGATTCCAGATACCTTCTCTGTAAGTTCTGGAGGGCCAGTTAAGATCGCGACCATAGTGCGAATCCAGACGGGACAGCCCTGGGTTCTGAGAAATGAAGTGAGCACCTCCGATCCAGCCTCTGTCTGCAGCCATTTTCAGCGAACGAATCTCCTTCCACGACCTCTCACAGCAGCAGCACCTTTGCGTTATCAACTATTACAGTGGGCCCACTTGTGAATAATAACTTTTGTTTAAGTCCTCGTATTCTCCCCTATATTTGCAGTGTATACATTGACTTGATCTCTATCATATTCTGTCAGAATCCATGGAAGTAATTGTTTATTTTATTTTTCTATAAGTATGTCAGATGTTCATTTAATAAATTGTTTACTTTCAATGTTATTTAGAGTAAATTCTTTTGGGAAAGGAGATGAAATATGGTTGTTTACAGTTTCTTTTTAACTGACGAAAGGAACCTGGCTTATCATATTTAAGAATTTAAAAAAGGGAAAGGGCTTACACAATGCAAACTGACTAAGAGTTAATGAGATCACAACAGTTTCTTGAAAAAGAGAGTATATGAAAAAGAATCAGCAAGTCCATCTGTTGTATTGTTTTTGGGGGATAATGTTTTTACAAATCAAATGCAGTAATTTTTATTTTAATTGCTTTAACCATTAATTATTTATTTTCTAATGCTTGTAATTAACTTGGAAGTTTAATTTAAATACCTTTTGTCAGGAGATATAATGGTCTGGGTGACTCTTTTTCTATAGCTCAATAGCTTGTCTTTTTAAATTACTACTACTTACCCCTTGTTTTTTGATTGGGACTTTCTAAATAATTACCTTTTGCTTTAAATTAATTCTGCCTTTGTTTGCTCTGTCTCCGGAGGTGTAAATTTAATTATCATGTAAATTCTGCCGATTTTTCTGCTGACTATTACGTTTCCTTCTCTCTTCAATAGCCTAACTCACTTCTTGCCATAATCACTTGTTCATGTCCGGTTTTTAATTAATTTTACTCACTTCTAATTTAAATTTTTACTCCAAATTTTACCCAGGGTTGTCTCGGACGATTAGCCATCTCCCGCTAAAATTTTAGGAAATTTAATAACGTTTTTAATGCCTTTTTGATCAATTTAGTTTTTTTTTTCTCCCATTTCAAGATGGCCGATCTTGCCTGCTTTTCTTCTCGGCCAAGTTCGTTTCTTTTCTGCATGTAGAAGTCGCTGGCCGCCATTTTTTCGTTCCTCTCTCTTCCTTCCCCCGACAATCGAATGTTCTCGAAGTTTCCCGGCTGAGATGGCACGCTCTGATTGGTCCCCGGGGTCGGCGTCTCGGCGAAGCTCCTCGTGCAAGGGGCAGAAAGCGTCATTCTGAGAGCTGTCATGGTGCTCCTAGGACGTTACTTTTCCTGTATCCGCTCGCGCATAGAGGCCTAGCCTGCTAGCCTCCAGCGCGTTTGTTTCCCCTCTCCGGCGTTCGCCGAAGTTCGGCGGCAACTTCACTCGCCGTGTGACGTCACGTTTTCTCCGGTTCTTCTTTCGGTTTTTCTCATGAGCCGTGATTGCTGCAGCATATCTCCATAGTAACGGAGATATTTTGTTTCTGATTGGCCGGTCAGAACCTTGTTTTATGCAAATTAACTGTTGCACATGTGAATTGTACTTATATAATGTGGTTCCTTTTGCCTGCGAATTATTGCATTGCTATGGCATGCTATTTCAATTCTAGCCTCTGTATATTCTGTGTATGCTAGTTCTGTAAGACGCTCAGCGAGCGTGAATGTATTTGAACTTTATAATATTTATTTTAATTAAAGAACTTTTGGTTTCTTAATGATGTCTCATAATTTCAAGTGTTAAATCACCACTGCTGACAAAATGCGAATAATATCTCCTAAGATTTTGGTTATGGGCCGAGCAATCCCATTGTAAAACTGCTCATTGCTGACTTTTAATAATGACAGCATACGTGCACATTGTCATTTTCAACTCAAGACCCGGCCTGTGTTTTCCGTCATTCGGCGTTACCGAGGTGTCTTCACCGAGGAGTGTAGCGGCGTTATGAAGCAAGTGTTCCGGCTCTAGTGTTTTTTTTTGTCATCATCATCGTGTGCCTTCAAGAGTTCCGTCACCAGTAAAGCTTTCGAATCCCCGGCTTAGTGTTTAGTTTTCAAGCTGGCGTGTTATTCCTTGCGTGGAAATGGACTTTTATTGAGTTGCTTCGACGGGGGCCGAGCATATCGGCGTTTCAGCCAAGCTTTAAAGGAGCCTTTTAACAGACTATGGAACTTTTCCTTGCAGTAATGTTTCGGTTTCATCAGTATGAAATAGGACTCTCCCGTGTTGTAAGTTATATTTAAATTTTCATCATATGCATGTGTTTATTATACTTCTTGTAAAGTGGTAATAATGTGCTCGCATATTCACGAAAGTCACAACCAAATAGAGATGCTTAATGCATCGAACTGGAACACCTGGAAAGATGACATGAAGGTTTTGTTAATGGAAAGGGGAGTTTGGAAATTTATTGATAAAACTGAACCCGCTTTAGACGATAAAGCTACACAAAAGGAAATACTAGACTACAATTTGCGTAAAGCGAGGGCATATTCGACGATATATTTGGGTGTTAGCCCTGATCTTCGCTCACTTATATCAACGGTAGATTCGGGTGATGTTGCATGGGACACGCTTAAAAAGCATTTCGAACCCTCTTCTAGAGCTAGAACTATACAACTTTTAGATGAATTTTTCTCGCATCGTTATGTTGCGGAAGAAGGAATTGGATTATTTGCTGCTAAAGTAAAGAAAACAATACTTAAATTACGCGACTTAGGTCACCCTGTTGAGGAGTTATATCAGGGATTTCAGCTCATTCGATATTTAGATTCTAACTTTCAGAATATAGTACAAACGATTTATCGTTGGCCAGAGAAAGACTTTACCTTTCAGAAAATCTTAGACGAACTACTTGTAGAGGAGGGACGCATTCGTCAAGTGAAGGGGGACACAAGTAATTACGAGAGTACTTTGTTATCCACAACTGTTGAGGACACGCAAAAACATAAAAATGAAAACCCCAACAAGTTAGGTCCCTGCTTCCGGTGTAAAAAATACGGACATGTAATAGCCAATTGCAGAGTAAAGCTTAGTTTTAATAGAAATAAAAGTGGTACAAAACGAAAAGTAAAATCTAGTAATTATTGTGATGTTAAAGTAAACGAAAATCTCCTTAATGTTGAAGCTAGTAAACCTAATGCAGTAATAAACAAAATTTGGGTATTTGATACAGGTGCATCTAATCATTTCTGCAACAACAAAAGTTTATTTTCCACATATAAACCAGTACAAAACACCACAATGTCTCTCGTGATAGGAAACTTAGAAAGTGAGGTAGAAGGTGTTGGAACTGTAGAGTTTGGTGTACGTCTTAATGGAAAAGTACATATTATAAAGCTGACGGATGTGATGTACTCACCGAAATTGCGTAGGAATTTGATATCTGGTTTGAAGGTGGAAAGTGCTGGTGCAAAGTTTATAGGTACAAACGGTAAAATTTGGGTATATAATAAAGCAGGTGAAGCAATTTTTTATGCCAAACGTACCAATGGTCTTTATTTTTTTAAACCCTCGCACTACATTAAAAATAAAACGGACGGCAAAAAAGTAGGAAGTAAAATGTATAATCTGTCAACTGAAACAACCAGTGAATTAGCCCTTTGGCACTACAGGTTTAATCATGCTAATATGGATTATTTAGTGCATACTAGTAAAAATAATAGTGTTCGTGGATTACCCACATTAAAAATCAATAAAGAATCTTGTACGTCGTGTAAACTAGCTAAAGCGCGAAGGAAGAGTTTTAAACCTATATCGAATATTAGATCTTCGAAACCGCTTGAATTATTGCATCTTGATGTATGTGGGCCGTTGCCCGTTGCGTCACTTGACGGTAGCCAATATTTCTTAACTGTCACTGATGATTATTCTAGGCACGTAACTGTTTTTACTTTGAAGAAAAAGTCTGAAGTTTTTTGTTTTCAAAAATACCAAAGACGAATGGAACGGCAATTAAATTTAAAAATTGTAAATGTGCGTACAGATAATGGAATGGAGTTTTGTAATAAAGACTTTAAAAATTTTCTTGACAAAGAGGGTATTCATGCCGAAAGAACAAATACTTACACACCAGAACAAAACGGTGTTAGTGAACGGTTTAACTTAACAGCAATGAACGCAGTTAGGGCTATGCTTCATGCCAGCAGTTTAAATAATAAATTTTGGGGCGAAGCAATTCAATGCTTCGTACACACTTGGAATCGGATTTGTCATAAAAATAAAGATAAAACACCATTCGAACTTTTTACAGGTAGAAAACCAGTAGTCTCTTACTTTAAAATGTTTGGCTGCACAGCCTATGTAAACACACCGAAGAATTTAAGAAATAAATTAAGTTTAAAAGCAAAAACTGGCATAATGGTAGGGTATGCGTCGGATACTAGAGGTTATCGCATATTTCTTAAAAATGAAAATAAAGTAATAGAAACATCAAACGTTAAATTTAGTGAGAGAATTAAGTGTGTGGAAGCCGAACTGGAACCCAGTAAGAGTAATAAAAGATTTGTATATTTTCAAAAAAATGATATGGATTTAACCAGTCTTGAGCAAACGCATGGTGAAATCACCCTCCCCCCTGATGAAAACATCGTTTGGATTAGACGTGCTGTTCCACGAAAGGATGAAACGCGAGTTGATATTTATTATAACATTGAGGGTAAAAATATGCGTTTAAGATCCGGTAATGAGGTAGAGAAATACTGTAAAGCGCATAACATTAAATTTGATAGTAATCTGTTTGATTTTAGTGGTAAGAACACTTATTCAGGAAAAGTGACAGATCAAATAAATTTAGATGAAACAACGGACAATTGTCAACCCGAAGCGCTTAATATAGAAATAAAAATTCCCAGTAATTATAATGAATGTATGTCGTCTGCAGAAGTCGAAAAATGGCAGTGTGCTATGGCCGAAGAATTAAAGATGATGCATGCGCGTAATGTGTGGGAACTAGTCCCTAAACCTGATAATAAAAAAATTATAGGGAACCGCTGGGTATATAATTTGAAATGTGATGAAAATAATAGGATAGTAAAATATAAGGCCAGACTTGTAGCGCAAGGATTCGCGCAATATAGAAACGACACATATGACGAAGTTTTTAGTCCGGTAGTTAATTTTTCATTAATCAGACTAGTCTTTTCAATTCTTGTGTGTTTCTTTAATTGGTGTTAGTGTCAAATCGATATTAAATGTGCGTATTTATATGCACCTCTACAGGAAGAAGTTTACATGTATCAGCCACAGGGATTCAAAGATCCCAACCATCCTGATCACGTTTGCCTACTTAAAAGAGCTTTGTATGGTTTACGGCAGAGCGGTAAAGAATGGTTTTGTGAACTTGACCGAACACTAGAAAAATTAAAATTTAAAAGACTAGAATGGAGTAATTGTACATACGTATATAGTGATAATGTTGTTCTTCTTGTGTATGTCGATGACATTTTGATTTTTGGAAAAACATTGGACTGCGTCAACCACATTGTAAGTTTGTTCAAAAATGAATTTGATATCACTGTTTTAGGAAAAACAAAAAAGCTTCTAGGAATTGAATTTGAAGAAAAGTTTGGAAAGTTATACATACACCAACACAAGTACATAGATAAAATTTGCGAACAATACAAAAGTTTTAATTTCCCACTATCAACTCTCCCCATTGTTAAAGGCTGTATCCTGTCAAAGACGGACAGTCCTGCATCAGAATCGGAAAGAAATGAAATGTTAAAGTTACCATATAGAAACGTTGTGGGATGTTTGTCGTATCTCGCGAACCGTACGAGACCAGACCTTTGTTATGCTGTAAATATTTTGGCACAATTCCAAGAAAACCCCGGTGTAAAGCATTGGAACGCATTATTGCGATTATTGGGTTATGTTCAATATACAAGAGATTATAAACTTAATTTGTCAGATGTAACTAATGTAGAAATTAACTGTTATAGTGATTCAGACTTCGCATCCAATAGAGATGATCGCATTTCTATGGGTGGGATATTGCTGTTCATGAGTAATGCGCCCGTAATTTGGCGTACGTTCAAATAAAAGTTTGTAAGTCTTTCTACCATGGAATCGGAATTTGTTACTTTAACGGAAGCTTCTAAAGAAGTTAGTTGGATAAAACACATCTTAGATGAATGTAATGAATTGGGAATTGCTGAATTACAATTAAAAGACAATAAGATATTTTGTGACAATGAGGCCGCGATTAGATATGCAAAATCGCCTATTGAGAATATTCGATCTAAGCACATTGACGTAAAACTACACTTTATAAGGGATTTAGTAAATGATGGACTTTTTGAACTTAGATATGTTCATAGTAAAAAGAACTTAGCTGATGTATTTACGAAGCCACTCCACAAACATGGACTGAATAAGTTTTGTGAGGTTATATTTGAACGAAGTGTATAATATATTGTTTTCTTGCATAGGAATATTTGTGGTTTGTGATTAAAAAAAAAAAAAAAAAAAAAAATTGTGTGTTTGTAAATAATTCTGCAGAATAAGTCTAATAAGGTTTATTGTATTGTATTGTGTTGCATCGTTTAATATATATATACTAAAATGTTTTGAATTTAAATGTGTAAAGGTTTTGGGAAAGTAATTTTAAATTTTTTTCATGTTTTGATAATGTAATTTAAGCCGAAGTTCGTCGGCAACTTTACTCGCCGCGTGACGTCACGTTTTCTCCCGCGGTTCTTCTTTCGGTTTTTCTCATGAGCCGTGATCGCTGCAGCATATCTCCATAGTAACAGAGACATTTTGTTTCTGATTGGCCGGTCAGAACCTTGTTTTATGCAAATTAACTGTTGCACATGTGAATTGTACTTATATAATGTGGTTCCTTTTGCCTGCGAATTATTGCATTGCTATGGCATGCTATTTCAATTCTAGCCTCTGTATATTCTGTGTATGCTAGTTCTGTAAGACGCTCAGCGAGCGTGAATGTATTTGAACTTTATAATATTTATTTTAATTAAAGAACTTTTGGTTTCTTAATGATGTCTCATAATTTCAAGTGTTAAATCACCACTGCTGGCAAAATGCGAATAATATCTTCTAAGATAGCCCAGCATTTTTGTCGTCCCGTAGTGCAAGTTCATGATGTGATGTCTTAGCTCGTAGGCCAGAGGGCCTGACACAACGTTTGATCACCAACAGCGAATTTTATTTTTACAATGCCGGGTGAATAACCCATTTTTTTTTCTTGGGGCAGCGAGCGAGTGAACCCCCATGATGTGTTACCACGCTGATTTGCGGCAGGTTGCGCCTTCTCCGACACCATTTTTTTGATGCAGCGCTTGACCCCTGCCCGGCCTCTCTGTAATACCATAACCGAGTCCACAGCCCGGCCCACGATCGAGTCATCTTAGCCTCATCAGGAGTTGCCTGAATGTCCTGCCGTCCGATGTCCTCAGGAAATCTTCGAACTCCAGCAGCTGAGTCCGCGGTAAGACCGTTGCCTTTATTTCCATCTGCAAGGATTCCGGCCCAACCAGGAAGTCGATTCACTTCTCTCCTAACCACCATGTTCTCCGTACCTAGTTGAAGAACACTAAATTTTTATTAACTTTTCATCTTAAAAAGGGGGGGGGGGAATTGAAGACAACTGTAAATGCTAAATTTTCTTTTTCTTGTTTAAGTACTATCCTGATGTATAACTTACCAGTAAAGCCATGTTTAAATTTTTTTTGTTAAATGATAATTGTTAATGCTGTGTCTTTCTTTACCTAGCTAATTTTGGAAGGTCATAAATCTTGTTTATTTACTTGCTTTACCAATGCTAATCACTGTAATTACTTGTTTGAGTTGGTCTGCATTTCAAAGAATTTGCTGCACCTTTTTGTGTC
Organism: Cheiracanthium punctorium; assembly: GCA_038373885.1. NCBI lineage: Eukaryota > Metazoa > Arthropoda > Arachnida > Araneae > Cheiracanthiidae > Cheiracanthium > Cheiracanthium punctorium. The sequence continues at coordinate 11,047 of JAWZYV010015116.1, read as the reverse complement.
ATAATTGCTAAGTTCTTTTTTTTTATTTTGTTAACTATTTAAGCTCATCTGTTGGATTGTAAAAGTGGGGATTCAAGTAACAGTTAAGGATTTTGTGTGGGATTTCATTAGATGCCTTGTGTGGCTTGGAGAAGGTGGGGACTTTTTTGCCCAATTTTTTATAATTTTTTTTTGATAGGATAAAAAAATTTTTTTATGCTACAGCAAAGCCTTTTAAATTGAAGGATCCCAATCATGCTACTTTCTGTCATGACAATTTTTATTAAGCATTACCTTTTATTTATATATTTTTTTTTTTTTACTTTTCCTTTACCAAGGGCTATTAATGGGAAACTAAAGCACTCTATGATCATTGTTTTTGTGCACTTCTACCACGCGCTGTAATACCCCCGCACAGTGTTTTACTTACTTTTATTTCTTGAAATACTAATGTCGTGAGGCCACTAGTTGTTTACCCCTATTATTGTTGAATAAAATTTGTATTTTGGTGATCTAATGCAATGTCTCTGTGTTTATTTTACCACATTTCTAACACACACTTCAGGCAAGGCTGAGAACTTTGGGTTATTTAACTAACTTCTGCTGTCACAACGCATGTTCAAATCTTAATTCTGTTTTGGTAACTTGCTGAATTTGAAATCTAAATTTTAACTTTGCTACACTATTTTTCACGGCAGTGGTAGCAAAATACCACAAATGGTGCCGTGACCTCTCCTTGCCAATCTTGTGTGTGTTGAATAAGGTGAAATGGACACAGAAAATTTTCATTTTTTGATGCATTTAAATTTCTCTTTGTAACTGGGGACTGTCTTGAGAAGCACATTGGGAGGTTAACTTTTATTTTGGGGTGTTTTTTTTTAAGTCCCAGTATGGCCCTAGAAGAAGGTGCTAGGGCGGTGGCATTGCCAGGTCCGGCTTTTATCGGCATGTGCCCAATGCTGTCCGGTAGCAATTGCTCAACTTTTTTTCATTCCCTTTCCCTAGTTCATCCCTTGGCAGCCTGGAATGATGACCAGGCCATGGCAGTCGCAAAGTTGAAAATGGAGGGTGCTGCTCTCCAATTCTACACATCTACTTTAGAGGCAATTGATGGTCTGACCTTAAAAGAGTTCAAGCACCGCTTCATGGCACACTTTGCAGAAGCGGGATCCTTGGCCCAGGACATAGAAAAATTAACGTCCTGTAAGCAACATTTTGGGGAGACAGTGCGTGATTACGCCACTAGGCTGGAAGGAATTGCCCATAAGGCCCTCAAAAATCCCGTAAATTCCTCGGACTCTATACCCCAGAGTTTTTCACAGGAGATGCTCCTTTCACAATTTAAAGCGGGTCTTCTCCCAAACATTAAAGCCCAGGTCGTTGTTGTAGACCCTAAAACTTTTGTCGAGGCGGTACAGGTCGCGAAACGTGTGGAAGTGGCACTCCAATGCCACCTGTCAGACATAAATGCCGTAACGGCACGTTCCCAGATTGTGGAAGGCGACTTTGAGAGGCTCCTGAAGGCCACCACAGACTCATACGCAAAAAGCCTTGAATTGCTCACCAGCCAGATGGCTGCGATGCAGGCTCAGTTGTCACAAATGCAGTCACAGAGTTTTATCCCACAATTCTTTCCTCCACAGCGAAATTCCCAACCTGCCCGCACTCAACGTAACATAACTTGTTTTTATTGTGACCGCCCAGGACATTACGCGAGAGATTGTCGGAAAAAACAGCGTGACCAGGCTGCTAGATCCCAACACAGGCCTAGTCAGGAAAATCAGGCTCCTGCCAATGTTTCAGGCTCTGATCAGAGTGGGGTTAACGATGGGAATTTAAACTAAATTTGGGGGGAGGTTGGTCTGGATCACAACACTCCATTAATTCCCCGTTTGATCCCGCTGTGCAACCCGAAGTACGTGTGTCGAGTTCTTTACCTATAATTTCCGTTAACTTTAACATTATTTTAAGTTTCGTGCACTCATAGATTCCGGTGCCAGTGTTAATTTAATTTCTTCTAATGTTTTTAATATTCTTATTGACTTCAAAGAATTTGATAGTTCTCACCTCTCTTTAAAAGCGCTGACGGGTTTTGACATTGTCACCCCCAAATTAATTCAAACTGAGTTGCACATTTGTAACACCCCGTTTTCGTGTAATTTTTTGGTTGCTCAGAGTTTTCTTTCTCCTAACTTTGATGTCATTTTGGGACTGGATTTTCTAAAGACTTACAAATTTCATATCGATTGTGACAACTGTATTTTATCTAATGATGATATTAGTGTGGTCTGGACGCATGAACATCCCCCGTTTTCTCTGAATGCTGTCGTGCCAAGTGCACATGATGATGTTGATCCCGATGTTGTCTTTTCTCTTTTTGGCAAGTTGCCCGCTAAGATCATTTTACCCGCTTATTCTCAAAAGAGATTTTTTGTAACTATTCCAAACTGTGATCCCTCTTTCAAAAATTCTACTGTAATAATCGAACCTAATCCTGATACAAATTTAACTTCCTTTCTTGTTGCCAATGCTATTTCCACCATCAATGACAATAGTCAGTGTTTAATTCAAGTTATTAATCTTACCCATGATTCCATTACCTTAAATAAGAATATGAAAATAGTTAATATTACCCCTATCCATTTAAATAAAATTTCTGACGAAGTCAACTCAATAGAACAACAAGCTGGTTCAGATGATTTTAGCCTGTGGGCTAAGGACATAGATTTATCCCATCTTGACGAATCTCAATGTAATGATATGATTGCTGTTTTGTCTAAATATAAGTCTGTTTTTTCATTAAACTCCTCCGACTTGGGTGCCTGCCCCATCATTCAACACCGTATACACCTTACAGATGACATTCCGGTTCGTTCTAAGCCCTTTTCTATCTGTACTGACGCGAGCAAGTTCGCCATGGGCGCTGTGCTCACACAAGAGGATGCAGCCGGCTTTCCGCACCCAGTCTGTTTTGCTTCCAAAAAATTTTCTGCCGCTGAAATAAATTATTCTGTTGTGGAGAAGGAAGCCCTTGCTGTGGTTTTTGGTATTAATCAATTTAAACAGTATATTTATGGCACTCATGTTACTATTTTTTCTGACCAACAGTCCCTTTCGCAACTTTTTTAAACTGAAGGATCCCACCTCTCGCATAGCTCGTTGGATTATGACGTTACAACAATATGACTATACTATTGTACACAAACCCGGACGGTTAAATTTAATGGCAGACTTTCTTTCTAGAGAAGTTAACGTTGTTGATAATGTTCCATTTAAGTGTGAAATTTTACCTTTGCCTGACCAGGACTTAATTAAATTACAACAGGAAGACTCTTTTTGCCAAAAGATGGCGAGTAATATTTCGCAAGATCCCTTTTTCATTCATAAGTCAAATAAATTTTTTTTTCAACAAAATGTTCTTGTTTGCCAATCTACTAATGCAAATTTTTCCAATATTCGACTTGTTGTCCCTCAATCTCTTGTTCAGGAAGTTCTTCAAGCCTGCCATGACAACAAAACTGTTGCGCATCCAGGTCTTTCTCGAACATTGCATCGGGTTAGGCAAAATTTTTTTTGGGTAGGTCTTTACCGTAATGTAAAAAATTATGTGATGTCTTGCCATTCTTGTTTACAAAGACGTGGTTTCAAAAAAGGTCAAAAGGCTCCCATCCAGGAGATCCCCACTGTTGATAGACCTTTCCAGAAATGTGCTATTGATGCGGTTGGTCCCTTCATTACCTCTAAACATGGGAACAAATTTTTAATTGTAATTACTGATTATTTTACTAGATTTCCTGAAGCTTACCCTGTTAAAGACATACAAAGTGCCACAGTAGCTAGGGTTTTAGTGGACTTTATTTCGAGACATGGCATTATGGAGGTGCTGTACTCAGACAGGGGGTCCAATTTTCTCTCGCAGGCAATGGAGGAAGTCTATAAGGTCTTAGGAATCAAGAAAATGCACACTGTAGCCTATAATCCGCAAGGCAACGGGGTCGTTGAACGGTTGAACAAGGTTTTAGTAGACTCTTTAAGTCATTTGGTTAGTGAAACTCAGGAGGATTGGTGCGAACAGGTTCCTTTTGCTTTGCTGGCCTTTCGCACCGCCTACCACAGAACTATTCAAAACACTCCTGCTTTTCTCACCTATGGTAGAGATCTGGTGTTGCCATATGACCTGATTTTTTCATCTAAATTCAGGACATATGCCGACACTAGATCCTATGCTCAGGAAATTGTCACCAATCTCCAGAACACTTTTCCAATAATTAAAGATCGCCTTGAAGTTGCCTCTCATAACCAAGCTAACTCTGCTCCTACAAAATTTAACTTAAAAGACATTAAAGTTGGTGACACTGTCTTCTTACACACACCTGCACATAAACCTAATTTGTCAAAAAAGCTTTGTAAATTCAATAAGGGTCCCTATCGCGTTTTAAAGCAATGTTCTCCTGTTTTATTTTTGATTTCTCTTTTAACTAACCCTTCAGATGTTCAAAAGGTACATGTCAATAGAATTTTTAAAGTTGTTGATAGAGATGTTTTTCCTACTAGTAATAATATCTTGCCACACACTCCTGAGTCTGTTTTACCTGAGTCTACCCCCTCGTCTTCAACTGAGGATTGGGAAGCTAAGATGTTGAAAGAGTACCCAAACCCCTTTCTTCCTTATGATCCCACTTGGGATGACAGTTTTGGTAGTTTTCAAGCTTCTCCTATGCCGCCTGTTGTAGCCCTGTCTGATGCAGAACCTGATACTGATTTTTTTAGAGATACTGTTGTGTCCCCTGTTTCCTTTTTAAGTTCAAATGGTGATGATATTGATGCCGCAACCCCATCTTCGATTTCTCCAGGCCTGTCTAACTCCACTAGTAGTCATGGGTATAATCTTAGGCCACGTGATCAATTTGGCTTTGTAATTAAAACGTAGTGCTGGGTCTTTTATTTGCGAATCATTTTTTCCTTTTTGAATTTGGTGTCATTTTTGTATTTTTTTTTTATTTAGTGTTTGCATTTGTGTTCACCTTTTTCGTTTACTTTTAGTTTCTTGTGGGTTGGGTGTTTTGTTTACTTGTTTGTTGGTATCAATCAAATTTTACCTGCACAATCTGTGTTAAATGTTGTTACATTCCTTATGCAAGTTCCTATTGAAGTAAATATTTTGTTTTGGTTTGATGTTTTTGTGTAAGTGTTATAATCTGATGTAGTACCCTTTTGGTAGTACAAATTGTGTATGGCTAAGGGCCATTGCAATAATTCATGTGATATTTTTTTTTTTACCTTTTATTACTGTATAACCACATGAAAGTTTTCTAAAAAAAAAATTTACCTGATTATGTCAAAAAAAAAAAAAAAAAAAAAACAACTTGTACTGGATTTGTCAAATCAGTGCAGAAATTTCTGGGGTTCAAACTTTTGTTCTCTCTGTAATGGCTTGAGGAAAATTTTAAAGTTGTTAACTTTGCTGGTGCAGACAATCCCAGGGCCTTTATCTAAGAAACTTAGGGTTCAAATTTTTTTTTTCTCACTTGGTTTACAATAAGTAATTCTTTTGTTACTACCAACCTTCTGGTTACCTTTTGTTAAATGGGGGGGGGGGGGTGTTTGCTTTAAGTTATTCATGCTGGTTTGGGCTGTTTTCTTAAAATTACCTTGTTTTGTTTTCCTCTTTGGAGAGAATGATTAGTGTCCAGAAGTGTTTCTAGAGCCTTCTTGGTCACTTGAATTAACCTCCATGTTTGGTGGTTATTGATCTTGGGTCACAATTGGGCTGGTGTTTAGCCTCTTGTACTCCGGCCAATTGCTGCTGAATGTGGGATTGTTCAGGGATCATTTCTCTCCTGTCTCCTAATGTTTTTACCTACTTAAACTTTACCTCTAAATTGCTGCATTAATTGGGTTATTTCTTTCTCTACAAATTTGGGATTGTCATGCCCCTGACAAAATTTTTTTTTTCTCAGCTTTCTTTGGAAGGGGGGTGGTTCAACATCCTAGGTACTTGTCCGCCCTTGCCTGCTAGTGGTCTTGACACTGACTAGTTTTTTATTTACTTTTGGAAATGTCTGAACTGATTTTTACCCAAGCTTGTGACAACAAACTCCACGTAGTGACTACTTAGACGAGGACTTTACAAAATTTTGCTACTGACCACTTCCTTGGACTCTAAATCATCATGGTCAGAATTGCGTATTACCCTTTTATGTACCAAAGATTTTTACCTTTTTGTCTTCGTTTAATGTTGTTCTGTCATGTTTTATATGTCGTACTACATATATACTGTATGTTTTTGTTGTGAAGGAATGTGCAGGTAAAACTTTGCCTTTTGATTGATTTTTTTTTTTTTTTTTTGTGGAACATGTAGGTATAGGGTTGAAATTTTTTTTTTTATGTGTCCTGACTTGGGACACGGGTTCTTAATGTTTATTTGAGGTGTTTTGCATTATGCAAATTTTTTCTTGCTGCCATGGCTGGTCTTCCCCAGGTTTTGTTGTCAAAATGGAATTATACGCTGCTTCTCAAGACATTTCACCAGTCTGATCCTGGCTTCTCCACGAAAAATTTTTTACTTCGTAAAAAATTTTTTGGGGGAGGAGGGAGGATAATATGTTGTATTGTTTTGGGGGGATAATGTTTTTACAAATCAAATGCAGTAATTTTTATTTTAATTGTTTTAACCATTAATTATTTATTTTCTAATGCTTGTAATTAACTTGGAAGTTTAATTTAAATACCTTTTGTCAGGAGATATAATGGTCTGGGTGACTCTTCTTCTATAGCTCAATAGCTGTCTTTTTAATTACTACTACTTACCCTTTTTTTGTTGGGACTTTCTAAATAATTACCTTTTGCTTTAAATTAATCCTGCCTTTGTTTGCCCTGTCTCCGGAGGTGTAAATTTAATTATCATGTAAATTCTGCCGATTTTTCTGCTGACTATTACGTTTCCTTCTCTCTTCAATAGCCTAACTCACTTCTTGCCATAATCACTTGTTCATGTCCGGTTTTTAATTATTTTTATTCACTTCTAATTTAAATTTTTACTCCAAATTTTACCCAGGGTTGTCTCAGACGATTAGCCATCTCCCGCTAAAATTTTAGGAAATTTAATAACGTTTTTAATGCCTTTTTGATCAATTTAGTTTTTTTTTCTCCCATTTCAAGATGGCCGATCTTGCCTGCGTTTCTTCTCGGCCAAGTTCGTTTCTTTTCCGCGTGTAGAAGTCACTGGCCGCCATTTTTTCGTTCCTCTCTCTTCCTTCCCCCGACAATCGAATGTTCTCGAAGTTTCCCGGCTGAGATGGCGCACTCTGATTGGTCCCCGGGGTCGGCGTCTCGGCGAAGCTCCTCACGCAAGGGGCAGAAAGTGTCATTCTGAGAGCTGTCGTGGTGCTGCTAGGACGTTACTTTTCCTGTATCCGCTCACGCATTAGAGGCCTAGCCCGGCATTTTTGTCATCCCGTAGTGCAAGTTCATGATGTGATGTCTTAGCTCGTAGGCCAGAGGGCCTGACACAACGTTTGATCACCAACAGCGAATTTTATTTTTACAATGCCGGGTGAATAACCCATTTTTTTTTTTTTCTTGGGGCAGCGAGCGAGTGAACCCCCATGATGTGTTTCCACGCTGATTTGCGGCAGGTTGCGCCTCCTCCGACACCATTTTTTTGATGCAGCGCTTGACCCCTGCCGGCCTCTCTGTAATACCATGACCGAGTCCACAGCCCGGCCCACGATCGAGTCATCTTAGCCTCATCAGGAATTGCCTGAATGTCCTGCCGTCCGATGTCCTCAGGAAATCTTCGAACTCCAGCAGCTGAATCCGCGGTAAGACCATTTCCTTTATTTCCATCTGCAAGGATTCCGGCCCAACCAGGAAGTCGATTCACTTCTCTCCTAACCACCATGTTCTCCGTACCTAGTTGAAGAACACTAAATTTTTATTAACTTTTCATCTTAAAAAGGGGGGGAATTGAAGACAACTGTAAATGCTAAATTTTCTTTTTCTTCTTTAAGTACTATCCTGATGTATAACTTACCAGTAACGCCATGTTTAAATTTTTTTTTTTTAATGATAATTGTTAATGCTGTGTCTTTCTTTACCTAGCTAATTTTGGAAGGTCATAAATCTTGTTTATTTACTTGCTTTACCAATGCTAATCACTGTAATTACTTGTTTGAGTTGGTCTGCATTTCAAAGAATTTGCTGCACCTTTTGGTGTCATAATTGCTAAGTTCTTTTTTTTTTTATTTTGTTAACTATTTAATCTCATCTGTTGGATTGTAAAAGTAGGGATTCAAGTAACAGTTAAGGATTTTGTGTGGGATTTCATTAGATGCCTTGTGTGGCTTGGAGAAGGTGGGGACTTGTTTGCCCAATTTTTTTTTTCTTTTTTTTGATAGGATCAAAAAAATTTTTATGCTGCAGCAAAGCCTTTTAAATTGAAGGATCCCAATCGTGCTACTTTGTGTCATGACAATTTTTATTAAGCATTACCTTTTATTTATATATATATTTTTTTACTTTTCCTTTACCAAGGGCTATTAATGGGAAACTAAAGCACTCTATGATCATTGTTTTTGTGCACTTCTACCACGCGCTGTAATACCCCCGCGCAGTGTTTTACTTACTTTTATTTCTTGAAATACTAATGTCGTGAGGCCACTAGTTGTTTACCCCTATTATTGTTGAATAAAATTTGTATTTTGGTGATCTAATGCAATGTCTCTGTGTTTATTTTACCACATTTCTAACACACACTTCAGGCAAGGCTGAGAACTTTGGGTTATTTAACTAACTTCTGCTGTCACAACGCATGGTCAAATCTTAATTCTGTTTTGGTAACTTGCTTAATTTGAAATCTAAATTTTAACTTTGCTAAACTATTTTTCACGGCAGTGGTAGCAAAATACCACAATCAGACTTACTAAATCATATGTGTGTAGCATGCAGATGTGTAACACTGAGTATGCTACGCAAACTACAGGAAGAGTTTTCTACACGAGTGCATATTTACATTGCAGCCGAAAGAAGCTACTTTGAGCAAATGTTATGCTAACAGGATTTGTAATATTATTACAGGATATTAAAGTTTCTAAAATACATATATTCATATTTTTTAATGTTTCATTTTCTAGTTTAATGACTTGTTTTATTCCTTCATTTTTTTATTTTAAGTTATTTAACACAAGTTCATTTAAAAAAATCCTATTTTCAGTATAAACTATATTTTTACATTAATTTATTAGATACATATAGTTAAATGTTAATCCTCTTTATTGCAATCAGCATTCATAAAATAGTTAATGAAATTGCTAATAAATATTACAAGGCTCAAAACTATGGACATTAATTTTTTTCAAATTCATTTTGTATACTGTTACATATTTTCTCCATGGTTCCTTTCAGGCACTTCTACTTTAATTCTTAATTATTTCTGTCTTGAATCTGAAACAGATTTCTTCAACTTTCTTTTACTTCGACTCTCCCATCTCCCCATCCAACCTAAAAATATAACCTGTCCAGATAATTTGATTTTAATGTAAATAAAGTGTTATTTTTAATTTAAATGCCTCATTCCTGTTTAATTCATCAAATATTAATTAAATATTCAACAATTTGGCAGCAAGAGTGAAAATAAAATGACTGAACTTACAGAACTTATCTCAACTTAAAATAATTTTGTTTTGAAACTCAACCAACCTAAAAAATCAACAGCTCCATTAGAAATGATCTTATTCACAAATGTTAACTTTGAAATGTTCAACAAAAATAATAAAACCTTTGATTGCTATATCCGATTGGAGATTTTTTCAAATTAAAAGGACTAACTGAAGATAATGAGGAAATGAAGAACGCCTATGTCCTTATTCGGATCAACTGTATTGGGACAAAACATTATCAATTCCTTAGTTCTTTAATTGCATCTGATCCTCTTGCTTCGAAAACATACACAGAACTCATAAAATTGCTTCAAGAACACCAGTTGCTGAAGCCCAATACTCTGGAAGAACAGGACAAACTCCTTTCAAGAACTCAACAACCAGGTGAATCATTAACTGTTTATATTACTGCCCTCAAAGAACTAGCAAAAAATACTAATTTTATTCCAAGTTGTGAAACACATAATTATACAAAGAATTGGCTGAATTTAATTTAAGAGCCCCATTTGTATGGGGATTAAATGATTTGGATATTCGTGTAAAAATATTGCAGCAAGGGGAAGTTACTTTTGAAAAATGTTATGAAATTGCATTGGCTATTGAATCTACAAAATTGGAGAATTCTGGAGTACATAAAAGTTTTTCTTCAAACCAAAATATAAAAAAAATATCTTATCATAAACAAACTACATCACAGCATAACTCCCGCTCACATTCTTTAAATCGAAACTACAAAAGGTCTCTGAATGGTAGGAAGAAAATAGATTTCAAAGCTTTAGGGGCTTAGATAATGTATGTGTACGTTGTGGAAGTCAAACCCATACTCCTAATATATAACTATACCAGTGGAATCAAATGGAAATATGGCATTCTCATAGAAAAATTATATTATCTCAATGAACTCAATGATAGATACGTAATCAAGAGACATTTGAATCAATTACTTGCTTGCAAAGTTGACTTTAACCACTTTCGAGATACTGACTGCAAGTGCAAAGTTCATTTTTAACCTGAAAATATCGATGCTGATGCAACAACCCAGTTGAAGGATTCTACTCCACCATCAACTAGTTTCCAGTTCCAGACGGGAGCTCCAAATTCTTCAAAAGCAATTCAATGAAATGATCCTTCTCCTGTATCCTCACCAGTGATCGATCTAGGATTTTTTCAGAAGAGTAAAAATACTCCTTAACCTTTTTAGAAAGAGTATTTTCTTTTCCAAAAGAATAATTAAAGCAACGGACAATTATGCTAAATATTCAAATACATAATTAAATTGCATTTGACACATAAATAATAACTCATTATACGTCTAGGTACATAAAAATTTCGGAATGCGTATTTTTACGCATTGCTTTTCCATATAACTTGTACAGTAATTGGATTTTTTAAATTTAAAATCAGCAAAT